>JASDQU010249392.1:3946-16071 GCA_032191745.1 Picea mariana | reverse complement strand
ACAGGTTTCCCTTATTGCAGAGATTTATAAATCATATAATTGTTATGATTTTTTATGTCTTGTTTGTCCTGTAAACAAACTCAAAGAGCATTGCAGCTATCGTTTACTAGAAGCTTTTGGATTATCTGGTGCGAGTTTCCTTCCTCCGACCAGCTTCGAAGTCATCATACACGGGACAAATTTGAAGCGTTTCCAGGTCAGTTTGCCATTTGTTTGTTTAGTATATTTGTTAGTATATTAGATTGTTTAATTTCAGTTAGTATAGTAGATTGTTTAATTTCAGTAAGTTTTATTTCTTGTTCATAAAATCAAAAAATCAACAAAAACATCTCTTGTTGTCTTAGGGCAGAATATAATGAGTTTTTCAGGTTTTATTTAAATCTGTATTTTGTTAATAGTGTACATTTTGTGAATAAGTTGTATTGCAATTAGTAGTTAGATAGTTAATTAGTTAGTAGTTTGTAAATAGTAGATTATTTAGTTTGTATAGTAGTTAGTTTTAATTAGATTAGTGTATCAGTTTGTTTTATTGTTAGTTAGGTTAGTTAGTTTTATTTAGTTTTATGTTAGTTTAGTTTATTGTATTTAATTTTAGATAGATTTTTTTGTTTAGTTTTATGTTAGTTTAGTTTGTTTTAGTAGTTTTAGTTAGATTATTTAGTTTAGATTAGTTTACTCTTTGGTTTTCTTAGGACCTTAGATCGGATAACGGAGCCGCTAAACCCGTCAGGGTGGTTCATTCCAAACGGCTTGGGTTATTAGACAACCCTGGACCGGTTCCACTCTCTCAGTTGACAGACGGTCAATTTCGCCCGTCAACAAATGGTGCTAGAAGGAGGTCCTAAACTTAATTAATGGCATGAGGCAGTCGCAAGACTCCTCCCCCCCCCTAATCTCTCACCTATAGTGACTAGAATCCGTTCACATGATAATATTCCCCTTCAAACAGCAACTACTTCAACCGACGATCCACAGGTCACAGTTGAGCTAGAAACCCCTAATCCTATAGGTGGTGAAATTGAAGAGATTGTCCACCGATCTCTTATTAAAACACATAGTGCCTTAGCTAGTTTGAGGCAACCAAATCGTCCATGGTGTTGACCTTTGGACTTCTCTGATATCAGAGAACAATTAGGTGACACTAACCTCACTGTGAATCCTACATATCCAAACTTAAATCCTGCTACAGGAGGATCTGGGATACCTCCTTCACCACCTCCATCATCTCCTTCCTCTTCTAGAGGAGATTCCTCTTCTAATGAAGGCAAGTCACCTTCTCAGCCTTCCACACCCACTACCCCGATGGAAAATCAGAACAACCCTGCTAGACCCTGGTTGGACTAGGATGTTGTAGTTGTACCTGGAGCCCAACACCCTTTACCTAAGCACCTGAAGAAATGGCTTCCTAAGTTTGACCCCAATTCAAAACAGATAGCTGAAGATCATATCAAAAAATTTATGTTAGCCATTAGACTCCACAATGTTGAACATGAAGATGTTGTCTGTAGGTTGTTCCCATATACTTTCGAGGGTAATGCATCCACTTGGTACTTTGCCCAGCAACCCCATACCATCGTTTCTTGGGAAAAGTTTGATTCATGCTTTTTGGAAAAGTTCGGAGATGGTAAGCCTCCGGAAGTCTTGGTCATGGACCTTTCTAGCTTAAAAATGAACCCAAAAGAAAAAGTTAAAGATTTTAATAAGAGATTCTTGACACTCAAAAACCGAATCCCTGCAGATTCCATGCCTGCTGAGAGTCTTATAATAGCTTACTACACTAAAGCTTTACATCAAAGTATAGCTATTTGGTTTAAATGATCAAAAAAGGTCACGTTGTTAGAAGCTTTGAGGAGGCCATCCAGATAGAAAAAGACATACTTAGTCTTAAGGACTCTTCTAGCAACGAAACTGAGACTGTTTCTACTACCAAAAAGAAGATTGAAATTCTCCCCAGACCCACTCAAAGTAAAACACAACCTGAAAACTCTGATTTGGAAAATTTAACTAAAGTTGTTCAAAAACTGTCTAATCAAGTTATAGACTTGAAGAGGTCGACTGAAGAAGCTTCCTTAAGTAAAGGACCCTACAAACCTCCTTTCTGAAAGCCTTTTCCTACCAATCGACCTAACCCAACCACCGAAGGCCTTAATCTAGAAAGTTTGCAATGTGCTCTTCAAACAATTCTAGAATCCCAAGATAACTTGATCCCTCCTGAGATTCCCGAGGAGGTAGTCGAACCAGAGACAGTTCAAGAAGAAGAGTCTTCTCCAAACATTTTTGGACACTTCTCGGATAGCATCTTCCAATCCAACTTCGAGACTGTTCACCCTTATAACACTAGGAGTAAGACAACAAATAAACCTTCTACAGAGAATACTACAACTTCACCTCCAAAGCAATCTAAATCAGTTGAGCCAAAACAGANNAATGGCAAGAATGGTAATTCTAATGGTAACAAGGTTGTGCAAAGTAAAACCCCCCAGAAGACTTCCACTAAAAACAATCTTGATACTCAAGATAAAGGAAGCCTTCCTGCAATCCCTGTAAATATTGTAAATAATGTAAATAATGCAGATAAAGTAGCCTTAGAAACTGTGAGTAAAAAGCCACAAGCTACTACTCTTAGTACTCGCAAGAATGTACCTCCTTTTCTTTTAACTTTCGAAATTTTCAACAGAAACATGCATAATTGTATGGTAGACTCAGGGGCGTCATCCAATGTGATGCCATGGTCTGTTTGCCAAAAGATAAATGCTGAAGTTGAACCCTCTTCTTTAAAAATCATACAACTTGATCGGACAAATGTTAATGTTATAGGCGAACTAAAGAATGTACTTATTAGATTATCGTCTAAACCCAAGGTCCATCAAGTTATTGATATAATCGTTGCGGATATTCCGGAAGTGTATGGCATGTTTTTAAGTAGGGGATGGTCAAAGCAGCTACATGGTTACTTCGCAACAGACTGGTCTCACTTATGGCTTCCAGAGAATGACAAGCCTAATAAAATCAGAGTAAACCGTGAGTGCTACCTCAAGTTCACAGTCACTGATTTGAATGATCCTAATGAACCATACACACCCCCTGCTGATTCACCTAAAGTATAAGGGATGGACACCTTCTTCGGAAACTTCATGGCCGAGGTCTCACCTATCATCAATTCAGAACAACAGTCCGAGATCGTAGCATTTTTGCAGCCCGCACCTTACACACAACAATCTCATGAACCCTATACAAATCAAATTTGGTCTCTGTATTTCGACGGGTCAAAGTCCAAAGAAGGAGCCGGAGCAGGCTGCATCATTATTGATCCTGCAGGTAACAAAACATTGATAGCATGTAGGTTAGAATTTGAATGTACTAACAATACTGTAGAATATGAGGCTTTATTGCAAGGTCTCAGAAAAGCTTTGGACATGAACATTCAAAATTTAACCATTTTTGGCGACTCTGAAATAGTGTTTAGACAGGTAAGAGATTCTATCCACTGTCTTTCTCCGCATCTCAAAAGCTACCAGACTGAGGTATGGAATATAATGAGTAAATTTTCTGCTTTTAATATAAATTCCATTCCTAGATTGAATAAATCTGAAGCAGATCTATTAGCTAATGTAGCTTCTAAACTTCTTCCTGCAGAAGGCTTGTCCCCAGATGCATTCTTCGTTGAGTTGTTGTTTCGGCCATCCATTCCCGATAACGTCACAAACTGGAGAGTATTTGACGATGATCAGCAGATCATTAACTTTCTGCACATGGAAGAAACCTTTCAAGGCGTGGTGATAGACGAGCACACACACGACGACAATTTGCGCGATTTCACGGTAATACCTGATCCGAAATCTCCTGAAGCTCTATCGGATATGGTAAAATTGATCCCAAAATCTGTAATTAGATTAGAGAAGTTTTATGATTTTGAAGATAAATTTAAAAATACAGTCAATTGTAAAACCAATAGTTCCTATTTGTCTTATGAAAAGGTGAACTTAGGAACTAGTGAAAATCCTCAGTGCATTAACCTAGGCTTGGGATGTTCTAGACAAGAAAAAGCTGCGTTTGTTAAATTATTCAAAGAATTTAAGGATGTCTTTGCATGGACGTGTGATGATCTTAAGACTTTCGATCCTAATATCATACAACATGTCATCCCGATGAAGCCCCAAACTTTACCTTTCCAACAGAAACTGAGGAAAATGCACCCTAAACTAGAACCAACCGTTCAAAAAGAATTGAATAAAATCCTAAGTGCTAAAATAATTTTTCCTGTTAGGCACACTCAATGGGTGTCCAACCTTGTCCTAGTCCGGAAGAAAAATGGGGAAATTCGACTTTGCGTCAATTTCCGAAACCTCAATAGAGTGTCTGATAAAGACAATTATCTTGTCCCACCCATGGAACAAATCCTGCAACAAGTATCTGGTTCTAAGAGGCTATCCTTGTTAGATGGTTTCTTTGGATACAACCAAGTCCTGATGTCTCCACCAGACCAACTCAAAACTACCTTCCATACTCCGTGGGGCACTTATGCGTATCGTAAAATGCCCTTTGGATTGATTAATGTTGGTGATACCTTTCAGAGAGCAATGGATATTGCTTTCCGAGGCTTAATCAATCAGTCCATTATAGTTTACTTAGATGATGTGACTGTGTATTATAAAAATAAAGATGATCATCTAGATCACTTACGAGTCGTTCTACTACAATGTCATAAATACAACATCTCCTTGAACCCCAAAAAGTCCATCTTTGCAGTAGAATAGGGTAAACTCCTATGATTCATTGTGTCTAGTGATGGAATGATTATTGACCCTGAGAGGACTCAAGTCATTGCTAAACTTCCCCCACCTACATCCAAAAAATCCATGCAGTCTTTCTTAGGCCAGATTAACTTCGTGAGAATATTCGTCCCCAGCTTCTCTGAAATGGCCAGGGCTCTACAGAACCTGATTAAGAAAGACACCCAATATTACTGGGGACACACAAAAAATCAAGCTTTTAATGCCATAAAGAAGGCTATAATAGATGCTCCATCTCTCATGAGCCCTGACTTCTCTCAAGATTTTACACTCTATACTTTTGCCTCTGATCGTTCCTATGCCACAGTCCTAACTCAGAAGAATGTCGAGAACAACAAAGTACCCATCGCCTTTATGAGTTCCTCCTTCAAAGGAGATGAACTTAACTACCCAGTGGTTGATCGGCAAGCCTACGCTGTGTTCAAAGTAGTTAAGCATTTCCAATCCTACCTTTTGAAGTCAAGGACGAAAGTCATTGTCCCCTTTCCTACCTTAAGGAACTTGTTAGTGCAGAAGGAGTTAGGAGAGAAGAGAGCTAATTGGGTCACCTCCTTGCAGGACTATGACTTAGAAATCACCCCAGCTCAGATTGTGAGAGGCCAAGGATTGTGTAAATTGGTCGTTGATTTGAAAACAGGACAGCAAGAATATAGTGATACATCAAACCTAGGACAAAGCGATCAAAGTATGATCTATTGCGCACAAAACCTCGTTAGTCCTTGGTACAGAGATATTAGATTCTGTCTTGAACATGGGTCAGCACCCCATCACCTTGACCCTGCCAAAAGAAGAGCGTTGAGACTAAAGTCTGCCTCCTTTCATCTAATTAACAGTGTACTGTTTCATCAGAACTTTGACGGCGTACTGATGCGTTGTCTCGAAAAGGACGAAGCAGAAAAATTCTTTCTTGAGTTGCATGCAAGAGAAGCTGGTGGTCACTTCGGTGGTGACACCACTACTCATAAGGTTTTAAGATCTGGTTATTACTGGCCCACACCTTTTAGGGATGCCCATGCCTTGTGTCGTAAATGCATCATCTGTCAGAAAGCATCAGGGCAGTTGCAAAAACCAGCCTTTCCCTTGCAACCCATTTCAGTAGATTCTCCTTTCCAGCAATGGGGCCTTGATATCATAGGTCCAGTTAACCCTCCTTCCTCGCAACATCACAAGTATATTGTGATAGCCACTGATTATTTTACTCGATGGTCTGAAGCTACTGCGCTAAAAACTGTCAACACCAGTCAAGTAATTGTCTTTCTGAATTCGAACATTATCACCTGTTTCAGCATCCCTAATTGTCTAGTCTTTGACAATGCTTTATACTTTTCTTCTCTTGAGATGAACGAGTTCGCTTTGGAGAAAGGAATAAAACTGAAGTATTTTGCTAGTTACTATCCCCAGGGCAATGGCTTACCAGAATAAACAAACAAGAACTTGATCAAAATTATCAAGAGAACCGTGGTTGAAAATCACAAGAATTGGCACAATGCATTGCTGAACGCAATGTGGGCTGATAGGGTAACACCCAAAGATGCTATAGGAAATTCCCCCTTTTTTCTCGTTTATGGCAGAGAAGCCATTCTGCCACCTCACGTTCTTCTTCCTTCTCTTCAATTGTCACAAAAAGTCCAAGAAGAAGATTGTCCCCCTCTAGAAAACTGAATTAATGCTTTGATGAAGTTAGAAGAAGTAAGAGCCCAAGCTAAGTGCAAGTTAGATCAACATCAACAATTGATTAAAAGATGGTTTGATTCTAATTCTGCTTCTGATAGGAATTTTGAAGTAGGCGATCTCATCTTGAAGTGGGACAAACCACACGAAGGAAGAGGTGAGCACACAAAATTTCAAAACTTATGGCTTGGACCATTTTTAATTGCTGAAAAGTTGGGTCCTAGTTCCTTTCGATTGTAGAATCTTGAAGGGCAGCTTGACACCTACCCGGTGAATGGCCAAGCCCTGAAAATATACTTTGCTTGATAACTACCCTTGTATATTATGTATATATTTTTCATTTTTGTTTGTGTTTTTGTTTGCTTTATGTTTTTTTATTTTGATTTGAATTGATCAATTTGTGTTTTTGGACATACACATACTTGTACACTGAGCTATTCAGAAAAAGACGATAGAAAATTTCTTTGCTGGAATAACTTCTGAAAAATTTGTACAAACATCAATGGTATATCTCTGAAACTGATATCTATGTTGGAAAATTTTTTTGTTTGAAAGAAGTTTACTGATTTCAATCTCTGAGAAAAGCTCATCATGATCATCTATTATCTTTTTACACTGTCCCTTTTCCATAAAGGAATGACTCAAAATATGTCTCCTTGTCGTAGGAAGTTGTTTTGTAAATAAAACATTTCTGGAGATAAATAAAGGACAGTGCTAAAAAATTCTGATGAGGTCTGAAAAAATATGTTAAAATATTATGATTTTCAGTGTCACCCCACTCATATATATCTATGAAAAAACAAAACAAAACAAATTATTAATAAGAGCTATGGGAAGTGCTTGTAAACCCGCCGGGATACTGAACAGGTCTGCTGGCAGCGGGTAAATGCAAGCATGGTGCCAAGATAACTTCGCTGGGGTACTGAACAGGCCCGCTGGCAGTGAAGCAATGTCAGGTACATGAAAATATGCAAAAATATAAGAAACCTCTTTAATGTCCTTTATTCTGATCTAGAACTTCTTGACATGATACAGATGTCAGAGTGGGTTAAATGGAAACCCTGTCGAGGCTATGGATGCCTGCTGGCAGCAGTGGCCATGCCAACAGTATTGAAGATTTTATCTTTAGTATTGTGACTTGCTAATCTTAAGATTGTTATTGGTTTTCATCTTTTAAAACACTACTAAAAAAAAAATGATTTATGATGATGTTTGTACGATTTTCTGGTTGATATTTTCGAGTTGAAATTATCTTTGTTGTCCCAATCTGAATTTGTTACTTTTGCAGAGATAACTGCTTCTTCCAGTGTGTTTCCATTGTTGGTAGCCAATTCACCTTTTTTTATCCTATAAGTTGCCTACACCTATGTCTTGCGAACATCAAGTTTTTCGTCGCATTTGTCAAATAGACGACACTTTCATTTCTTGCGACATTACACATTTGTCTTCGTTAAGTTTTCACGACTGTAAGTGTGAAAACTTCTCCTTTCAAGGTCACATTTCAATCACTATCTGAACTTTCATGATCTTTTTATCGATATGCCTACTCCACTTACCTTTGTTTATCGTTATGTGGCTAGAAGGACTTTTGAACTATGCTCATTGGACATTTTTATATTGATTGCATAACTTGATTTTGTTGAGTTTGTAAGGCATTGAGCATTTGGATTTACACTTTTTATGACCTGCCTGATCATTGATTCTATAAAAATACATAGGGGTTTTTGATTAAATGTTTTATACATATACAATATAATCCTTATGTTAATCTTTTTATATCTTTTGTCTTGTCAACTATATGAATGTCGTTTTGGCACATTGGTTAAACGTTTATACAATGGCACATGGCTAACATTTGGTGTTGGTTTCACATTGAATGTCGATGGTTTAAAAACTATAGTCTAACGTTGATCTGGCGCGTTGGCATAACACTTACCATTTGATTCTTTGGTTGACCAAACAATATGATTTTTGAGCTATGCTATGATTGTTTGAACAACTATGAAATTTGGCGGTTGTACTTTGCCATAACTATCGTGCATGGTAGTGAATGACTCCACCACCTTCGCATGCTTGCGTTAATGCTTACCCCTTTTGGCTGGATTCATTGTTGTTGGTTCGGGTAGCTCTGTTACTATGTGTTGATGAATTCGAACCCTTCCCTTACCATGCATTCGGCTCCATGGCACCAGTCGTGCGAGTTGAACCCAATGGTAGCCAGGCCCTGTTGATGTTTGACAATGCCCGCCAAGATTTGGCATACGGTGGATGGCTTACCTTCGTAGAACATTTCGAGGGTTTTAATCTTTTTGTAGCTCGATAGTTTTCCATGACCTTCGATGGTTGTCGAGCTAAGGTAGGCGATGTACAGTTAGAGATTGATGAACAATTCATCAGCTCAGCCACAGGATTATCTACCTCTAGACAGCGTTGGTTTAAGAATTGCAAGGTCAAGGAAGTTCCATGGACATTGTTGCTTCAATTGTGAAAAATCACCTCCTGTGATAGAGGTATGCCCGTAACTATGCTTAAACAACGTTGGCACGATTTATTGATGATAATCAAGCAGTTTGTGACCTGCGAAGGTCGATACAGACTTGTGTTCCTCCACCACCTACGTTTTCTTATGGTTTTTATGGGATATCAACTCAATATTCCCTCTTATTTGCTTCGTAGCCTATTTAAAATGTCGAAGAAGTACAAAAGACACCAGGCTGATAGTAGCCTTTTTCATTATGGGCTTGTCAAGCTTATCGTTGTCTGTCATTTGAGTCTACACAGGGATAGTTGGAGCAATTTCGTTGCTCAGAATGGTTTTGAGGATCCGAACCCTACACAGGTTGACAAACCTGTGGTGAGTGAGGTCAAGGTTGTACCCCTAGTGCCCTACTATATCCTTCTGCCTAAACCCTCGGCCGACCCTCCTATCGACTTACCCCACACTATGACTAAGAGTGTTGAGACTGTTAAGCCTATGAGCAAAAATCCCAAGGAAAACCTCACTGCGAATGTTAAAGGGAAAGGGAATGCACGTTTGATTTCACGAATGGAAAGGAACAAGCCAAAACCCCCTGTCGAGCCGAACCCTATCGTGTTGAGTGAAGACTCCGATTAAGAGGTTGAGCGTTTCTTGGCTAGCGAATATCCCTATTCGCAAGGCTTGTGTGCCGAACCCTCATATGATTTTGTATCAAACCTACCCCCTTTCCTAAAGGACAACCCTAACTACCCAGGCATTAAGTTGCCTTGTGAAACCCTCGATCAATTTCCCAAACCCTCACCTGCTCTGTCTAAACCCACAGTGTCACCCTGTGATCAATGCAATTCATGGTTAGAGTGATATTATCTTGATGTTCCAATACTCCAGTCAAAGATTCAGTCTCTAGAGGATCAGATTGCACTGTTGACCATTCAAAAGGCCAAGCTCCAAGCTATGGATAAAAAACAAAGGACAACCGGCTCTATCATGCTTAAAAATGTGGAATCAGCCACGACTGTTGTAAATTCCAAGCTGGCATAAGTAAGAGGCCTCTTCGCTACACATGTATGTTTTGGTATCATTTGTGTTTTGTAAATAATCTAGGTTTATATAACGATTTGAATTCAGTTTTAAACAACTCTGTTCACATCTTGCATGGCTCTGATTATTGTGTGTATTCTATATTTATCTTTTCTTTAAATAAAAATGAATTTCGATTTACGATTTGATTATTCCCAATATAGAAATCAATAGATTTTGATTGGATTTGAGTAATCTTCGTTTGAATTCATTTGATTGTCTGCCTTCAAATGAATTGGTTTGTAAAGGAAATTTTTCATATTTAGTTTGGAACATAATCATGTTTGGATTTGGTTCTGATATGATCCATATGCTATAGTTGATAAACGTTTTGATCGAGTTTGATTGTTATGATTTTGCTCGGATCCTATTTCATTATCATTGGTATGCTATGACTGGTAAACGTTTTCGGGAAGATACTTGTTACGATGTTGTATCGTGTGTTGTTCTATATTTGATTGATTCCAAGTTAAGGAGAATGACTCTATTTTTTTGATGAAAACAATACACTCAGATAACATTCACGCCCGAATTAGAGACGAATCTGAATCATAACAATTGTGTGAAAATCCTTAGCTAAATCGATTCGTTTTTGTTCTAAAATGGCAAGTTCATTTTACGAATCGATTCCAGATTCTAATTAATACTCTATATTTTAGACTTGTGAAATGAATTGGTCAAACTCTGTTACGATTCATTTGATTAAAAACGATTGTGATCAAAATTAATCGATCCTGTTTGTTGACTGTTCAAGGATCAACGATCGAAATCTATGACAAATTCTGTTTGATTGATCCTGTTACGTTTTTTGGTTATGTGTCAGTTTTGGTTTGAATCCGTTCACAATCTAAATCTTTTGCTATACAATTATCGTGATAATCCTGTTCGATGTGATGATTTCTATTGTTGATGAGACAAGCATAACGAAGTGTTTGCGATTTGTTATGTTTTCAATTGAATATCAAAATGATCTCATTCGATTTGCTGAGAAACGATTATGATACTATTACATGTGATCTCATTTACCCGACTTATAACAATAATCGAAACAGAGTATTTCTATCTTTGTATTCGATTAAATGATTTGAATCTTTTTGCTATATCGTTACAGCGATAATGAGTGAAAAATGATTTTGTTGGATCGGATTGTATCTGTTGTTTAACAATCACATGTGATATTTTTTTCAATTGGATATGAAACAATCTTATTACTGTTCGATTATGACTCTGAAGACCCGATTTTGTGGTAACAGAAGAACATAGTATTCCTATCTCTGTGTTCGGTTGAATCATTTTTTATTCTGTTTAATGTTGAATGATAAAATCATTTTGATTCGTTTTCAAGTGATCATTGGAAKATAATTGGATTTAATKCTTTTWAARKATTTTGAATCGATTMTGATGYTGATTHTGTATCTCATTTTGACTAGCTACAGAATCAGATGATTCTGTAGCTAGTCTATAGAATTTAATTTTTATCATTTTATTGGTAAAAGAGTCTTCTAACTTGTCTATTTTGGATCCTTTTTAGGTGAATTCGAAATTGCATGGGATTTGATGGACAGTTTAGAGGATATTTAGATACTTTAGTTGCATTTTAGTTTCCTAGTTTAGTTGATTTTGGGAATATCTTCCCAGATTATGTAAACAGTTTGATAACTTCCACAGGGAGATTTTACCCTGTTGAAAAACTTATAAATTCTCATTATTTTTGTAATAAGACCATCCTCATTTGTGGGAGAACAAGGATATGCAATTTTAATACAGATTGAGACAGAATTTGATATTCTGCTACAGCTTTAGCTTTTCATAATATCAATATTTTGTTTTATGTTTATGTGTATCGATTTGCATTTGGTTAATGACTACTTTAGCTATCTTAGTCTTTTGCAAATGATATATTTTAATCAATATAATCCATATATGATTTCTTCCAGTGTATAAAAAACATAACAATTACTTGATTCAGTTTGTGAATGACAGATTTCTCTTCTTCATAAGTTGAATTATTAAGTATACGTTTTTGCATAACAGGTTTCCCTTATTGCAGAGATTTATAAATCATATAATTGTTATGATTTTTTATGTCTTGTTTGTCCTAT
>JASDQU010249389.1:6175-16411 GCA_032191745.1 Picea mariana | reverse complement strand
AATAATTCATTTTTTTTAATTAAATGAAAGCTTTTAACTAAAATTAAGTGATTGAATGTAGTTGTTTTTGCAAAAGCATAGTTGCTTTTATTTCTCTACCTTCTACTTTTGCTTATTAATGTCAATTTAGTCATAAATAGCCTTTCTCTTTGAATGAATGCACTCCTAACTATATGAATAATATTTTCAAATGACAAGCAAAAAATATATTTATTTTAGAACAATAATCCCAATTAATACCAAAGAGTGAGACCATGATCACCCCAACCCTTCTCAATTAGTAGTAAGGGTGAGGTCATGTTCACTCCAACCTTTAAGTACATCACACAAATCAATACGAAGTGTGAGTTCATGGTCAATCTAACCCTTCAAGTACACACATATTTACATGGAGAGGCAACCGATATACTATAGCTGAGACTATGTGGATTACGTCTTGTTAACCGTTAGTGAGAGAATCGTGGTCTACTAAAGGATAAGGACTTTGTACACTTATTACAAGCCTCTTAGTTCATCATCGTAGGTGACCATTGTAGGCCAACCTCATGACATCATGTAACCCTCTTGGTTAGGACATATATACTCCCAACCCAGTCTACATAGAGGGGGCTACTAATAGGTGGGAAGAACTGCTACCTCTCTCTTGTTGAACCTCTATCCCTCCTCCTTGTTAAACCCTCTGCCCATGTGTAGGCTTAGTTGACAAGACTAACCTATGTTCCTGCACACATCTAGACACACAATATTATGTAGCAATGTCCAATGAACAAAAGCAAATCATAATCATATATGAATATGATGGCATCCAGGTTGAGACACTTCGGTCTCTTGATCCCATCTTGGGTCTATATACCTTAACTCACTCAAGTCCACAAGCCTTTAGATCCTACCTGTCATAATCGATAGATTATGAGTAATACATAATCCAATCTCAAATATCATGTGATCATCCGTTGATTTTATGAACCAACACATCTCATAAAATCTAATTATTTAATCATCATTATATTAGGAGCATAAAACAATATACAAGGTCATAGTACCCAATGCCATCCAAGTGCATCATATAGTGGCAATGAATCACATAGCAATGCATCCATCAATTAGTTCTAGGTCATCCATATATCTTAAACACCCTCAAAATATGGGTGTAGTGAAAAATGGGGCATTACATACTTCCCCTCTTGAATAAAACTCTAGCTCGTAGTTTTATACTACCATAAGACAACTTTAGCTAAGCAAATAAATTTTAAATAAGATTCCACCTCATAGTCATTAATATAAATATTATATGGATTTGAGTTTGACATCATCACTACAGGGAAAACACCACTCATTAGAGGTATTTTTCTAATTTTGTCCAATCTTATAATATTAAATTTTTTTTGTTGATAATTTTACCCAATCTTGTAACTCTAAAAAGTTTTATGTGTATGTATATTCACTAATACACTTCAAACTAAAAGTTACACTAGTATACACAACATACACATCGACATGTATTATATACTTTTTAAAGCACAAATGCTTATTATATATATTTTAAAAGCAATTGTGTGTATTAAATATTTTGAAAGAACATATGCATATTAAATATTTTGTAACCACTATTGTGTATTACCAATTAATAACTATCAATGTGTATATGTCTTTGCATACCGTGAAGTCCTAGTAATGGTCACGCTAATAACAAGGGTTGCATGGCAACACAGTCCCTACCAAGTTAATTAGGAAATACATGTTGAACAATGAAACTTAATATAACTAAATGTAGAAGTACTGAATAGTTTTTGTCAAAAGATAATAATTGAGGATTGTTTGTTATTCAAAATGTATAATAAATCATTTTGTAAATTCCAATAAGTAAAAGAACTGTTATAAGGCACTCACATTTTGACTATGGCTTGAGAGGTACATACAGACCAAAATGCAATTTTACCAGAAAAAAATATTACACAGAAATATGATATCCATCATAAGCAATGACCTTACTTGAAAATTTACACAATGGCTTAGTAGTTCAAGGTGGCAATTGCTATACAAAACTTCTATGCCGGAATTTATGCATGCCTCTCTCAATTCTGTGCACAAAAATGATGATTTGAAATCCACATACAATTTAGTGAAGTAATTGCGAATCACCAAAACGGATTACAAACCGTAAACCTAAGAGCAAAAAGCTTTCAATGGAAATCCATCTAAGTAAGTTGGGAGCAGAGGAGCTGTTGCTAGTTGGTCCATTTGCAGGAGCAAATCCTCCTGTGATTTTGGAAGAAGAAGTTTCGCCTTATGGAGAATTAGGTAATGATAAAACCCTAGGTGATGGTGCTAGCAAAGTTTGTAACTTAATAATTCACAAGTTTTTAGAAAATATTGAAAGTCCAGCGTAAAAACAAAGAAATGTTGAAATAGGGGATGGATTGTACATCACACCTGGGCATTGTGGCTGAAGCGAAGTAACCAAGCTGAAGATAAACACGATACCCAAGCTCGCTGGAACCTGGGCAATTTATTTATATTCGTACCATAAATATAATCTAAATAATATTAATATTCGTAAATAGAGTCTATAGAACCTGGGCAATTTATTTAGTGTTTGGACAATTTATTTATCTAGTACAGTCTATAAAATCTTTACGGCATATAAAATTACATGGGCAATTTTATATTCGTACCAAAAATGTTTGGCATATAGATTCAATTTTTTCCATATTACCGAGCATGAACACATAAAGCTCATAAAGATGTGGGAGAAAAGGCCTTTACAACAACACAAATAGGCATATCTGAAGAAACATGTTTTGATTCTCAAAGGACCAATTCATTGTTTTTTGGCAAGCTGAACTGGGCATGAACACATAAAGATGTGTGAGAAAAGGCCTTTACAACAACACAAACATGCATATCTGAATAAACATGTTTTGATTCTCAAATAACCAATTCATTGTTTTTTGGCAAGCTACAAATGACATATAGGCCCTTAAATTATGCAGCATAATGTGTCCCTCGGTAAACAATGCTCGGTAAATAGTGTTGAAACCTCCTTTGTTGATCACGTTCGATGCCGCAAAATTCCTAATGGAATCTCTGATCTCCGACAGGCTAAAGAACGCCAGTCCCATTCTCGAACTCAACAATTTGTATCTCTGCATCAACTTCATCCATTTTGATTTGCAGAGACAGGACTTTCAGCCTTTTAAATACACACAAATGATCAATAGCACCATGGGGATTCCTACCACAGGAATAGCCACAAGGAAATATGTCTTCGTAACTCTATTTCGTTGTTCGGCATAGACTGCCAATGTCGTTAAATTATGTGCACTCTGAAGGCAGTAAGCAGCGTCCGGGCCAATAAAGAAGGGATGTATAATTCAGACTAAATAAGACAATAAAGAGATTAGAGAAAAGATCAAAGAAAACCATCTAAAACCCAAAACATTATCTTGAAAATAATTGCAATTTCGTTGTTACACGCACATGGTTCACAATTTAAGCTCAACTCCAACCCACTAATAATTGAAATTTTGTTGTTACACGCACATGGTTCACAATTTAAGTTCAACTCCAACGCAGTTTCCCTGGGCAAGAGCTAACCTCAACTATGTTGCACAGGTGCTCGTCATCTCTACAAGTAAGTCGGTAATTAATCAATTAAATAAATTAGATATTGCTTCATGTCATTCCAAATGTTATGTTGCAGTTGCTTAATTCTCCTCAATTTTTATCATTTTTTTGACATGACAAATTTGCAGAATATATTAATCTACTTTTAAATTATTAAACCGCTTTAGTAAAATGCTTGCTTTGCAATTCATTGATGCATGCTCTGATCAAGGATTCTACAACTACTGAATTGTTTGCTGACAATGTTTTTCTTGGAGTCACAGTGACACATCTTTTATTATAAACCATTCTCATTATCACTCTCAGTGATCTGGTCAACTCGACTGATCTCTCTCATTATAATCAGGTCATGAACTGCATGTTGATGTTGTGTTGTGTGTACTTTGATTGGCAGTCAGTGGTTCGGCCTATTTCATTGTAGCAGATAAGACCATTCTCAAGTCTACACGGAGAAACACCTTCCATGAACAAATGGAAAATCAAGCCGAGTACTGGGCTTTCTAAAAGCAAGTAAAGAATTATATAACAAGTAGAGAGCAAAGCAGGGACGACAAATCTCTCTCTTTCAGATCTCATGAACTCAATCAGTCTGTTAATAATTAAGAAAACATCCATGGACATGAATGGATGTTGGAATAATCTCCAATCTCCAACCGAGTCTTTTTCTTTGCTCTTCCCTTGATCACAAAATGTAAATATAGGTAGTCTTACTACTATTTCTATTGGGTTCTAAATATATTAGGATAATAGGGCGCTCACCTTTTGATTTTCTAAGTATGTCTGTATGTGCAACTTAGTGCGTGCAATTTTAATATATAAGGGTTGCTTATCATGAAGGCTAAGGTGTGGTTGCTAGTCTCTAGTTTTGTGTTTTAGAGTATAATTTCAATTGGATTGCATGTGGGGTCATATGAAATTCCATGAAAATTTCAAAATTCGTCTTCTGGATAAGTGTTATAGAACAAATCAAATAATTTTCATATAAGGATATAATGCACAAAACTTTGTAACAATACTCCAATAAAGAAGGATGTCCTTCCTCTATTTGGTTTTCGTTTTGATTTTACAAAATTGCCATATGATTGTTACTCCTTTAACGTCTTTCATACTTGTGTTGTGATATAATGTACAAAAATATGGTCCAAAAACTCTCATGTCCATGTGTTATGTAATGGAAAACATAATCCAAAAATTCTATGTTTGTTATGTACATATAACATCTATTTGGATAAAAAAAACTTCTTTTAAAAAACTTATATCTTCCAACCTCGTATTCGTGTTATTACATAATTGCTGGGTGAATGAACTATTTAGCACTAATGTCAGCTATCATAGTATTGAATCTCAATTTTTTTTAAAGAGTGATCCTATTTCTCCTTAAAAAAAAAGTAAAGACCATAGCGTTGCTTTGCTAGATGTGCTCAGTCTTTCCCGAATGCGAAAGATTCAGTATATTGAAAATAGGCTTATCACATGTCAATTTTAGTGGGGAGAGGACTACGAGTGTGCACTTTGATAATCAGACCTAAAACTCATGCCTATGATAGCACTGCAAATTTACTGGCTTGCAGTAGGTTGGATCACAAGCTATTTTTGTGTAAGTGCTAACATCAACTATGTCGCACAAGCTCATATCACCTATTATGAACTCAAACTTTGTGCATGTGCCCAGCATGTCATTCCCATGTGCCAGATAACAGTCTGCAAAAAGAAACTTACCCCCATAAATCAAGTTTTAAACGAGATACATACTTTGTTAATAAATAACTTTGATTCCATTTTTTTATATACAACAGACAAGTGGTCTTCCATGTTTTTTAAGTGTACAACAAACAAGTGGTCTTCCCTGTTTTTTAAAAACTTATTTCTGTAGTTTGTTTTTTCCTCTTTTTATTTTCTCTTCTACACTCTCATTCATTAATATGGTATCAGAGACAGATATCGTGGGGACTTGCAACTTCATAGTGAATATTAATGGATACCGCATATGAGAAAAGACAAATTATAAGGTTATGCATCTCCATTAGAAATTGTAGAAATTGGAACAATAGTTTGTTTTTTCCTCTTTTTATTTTCTCTTCTACACTCTCATTCATTAATATGGTATCAGAGACAGATACCGTGTGGACTTGCACCTTCATAGTGAATATTAATGGATACCGCATATGAGAAAAGACAAATTATAAGGTTATGCATCTCCATTAGAAATTGTAGAAATTGGAACAGTTGAAGTATGTGGAAGGTAATAGAATGAGCGAACGCATTTTCTTACTTAAAAATTTGTATGCCCAATTAGTTGATGCAAGGGATGAGTATAAAGTTACGGAGCCTCATCAAATATTAATCTTTGCCAGAACCGTATTATGCATTGAAGACTGTTTTATTCAATAAAGAAGTCAAGTTTTCAGATGGTTGTTGATGCTTTATTGCAAGAAGTGGTACAAAGGACTGAAGCAGGTGTTTCAAAAGATAGTGCAACAACATTGTTGGCTGGAAAAAATGGAAATTGATGAGTTACCTAATATCCCTATAATAAGCTATATTGGGTTAGGCCTTATAGTATGGGCAAAATAACGAAGTACTTATCAATTTTATTTTTGTTGTTACAAGCACAGAAAATAGTGGTCTAGTGACTTCAGTATTGTTTAAAAAAAGGGCAGGGAAAGTTCAGGATGGAAGGAGTTCTCGAGATATGTACTCAAGTTCCAGAGAATCGAACCCAACCCCACCCCCATTAAAACTTTACGTACCTCTGAGCTCCAGAATAGGAAGCGTGGCCAACACAAAGACTATGAGCTTGTCAGGACACCCAGATCTCCTCATAAAGCTCGCAATATTCAAGCCAAACTGCAAAGCCTTGATGGACTCTTGACTCGCAAATGCACTTCTACACAACAACGAAGCTGAAATCACCAAAGAAGTCGAGAATAATGCTGATGTTTTTATAATTCTCCATTGCTATGCTCGTTGGATAGTCTGAAAGCCCTGCTTCGAGCTGGAGGGACACGGGTTCTCCAAGTCTTTGTTACATGGCTCTCGGGACTGCCATCCAAACCTGAGCTATAAAAAAGATTCAAACTATATTTTCAAACTTGCATAATACTTTTCTAGTTAAAATATTCTGCACCCTTTATCCAGCGAACCGATCACCATTGTCATGGCCCTCAAGCATTTATTACTTTGAAAATCTCCCAGGTGAGATCCCCATTGCAGTTCAACTTCATGTCGGACTAATCCACCCTGCTCTCGAAGGTGTTTAGATTGTGAATACTGAGGTAGATGCTCGAATCCGAGACCAAGTTTTCAGTTAGGTCTACAACACAAGCAAGAGATAAGATTTTTGTAGTGCAGTAAATAAATGAACGAACGAGGTTGAGCGATCGAATACCAGGGAGGGTTGAGAGGCTTCTCCCTTACCTTTGATGACCTTGTCGGTTCCCTTGATCATGTATGACTCCAAGACTTTGATTTTGCCATCGTTGCAGATCGAAATTTCATATACAAGACTTACAACTCCCGAGATTCGACGATGCGACGCCATTGGATGTCCTCCTGCGTGCTTTTCCGGTAAAAATAAATGCAAGCAACCACGTATCTATCTATATATCTGTCCGCCATTGTCTGCGGGCGAAGAAGGGTCATTGAAACCCTGGGGCGTGTTTCTGTCTGTCTGTCCGTCTGCGAGCTTTCCTTTTAAATTCTACAGGTGCCTGAAACGAAACAGGCAAACGACAAACAAGCTTGGCAATAGAGAGCGACGAGATCAAGCGGGCGAAAAATAGGCCGAGATTTCTGTACTTCCTTACTAAGGCCAAACCCTGAAGGAGTTTCCTAATCAACGCGGATAGATCCCATGCCTGTGCGATGATAACACAGATATCAGTAGCGGCAACGACAAAGGGTCAACAAAGACGTGAGTGCACGGGATTTGATGGGAAGCGAGTGAAGAAATGTTAAAAGTATGGTAGTTGAGGGAGGGAGGGAGGGAGGGATGGCAGTTGAGGGAGGGAGGGAAAGGACTCGCGATTAGGTCTACAACACATGCAAACAACAGGCCTTAATAAAGATAGGCAAATAACATGCTCCCTCCTTCCTTGTCAAATTGCCACATCCATTAATTGTGTAATCAAGATTATGCATTGAATGACGTGAAGCTTGCAATAACACTTCAAAGATATCAGCCAATCAAATTTTAGAAAAATATATATATTTTTTTGTTAAAAAAATATATACACTGATTTCTTATGTTACACATTGGATATAACACAAAAATTAAAAGTCAACAATAAACTAATACAGAGTCAAAGGGCAACTCATTGCTATAGTCCCAGGCCTTTAGCAAGGACTAATAACGACAATGGTAACAATATGTTTAAAAGGAACAAAGTTGTTATAGTAGTTTGGAGTACCATGCTTGTATTACAATTAGACACATCAATACACGTACATCATACTAGTGCGCATCGATCATTTAAACATGCAGGTGTGTAATTAAAAAATATTGGTGTATAAATATGAATAAAACACATTGTTTTGTTTAATTAAACACAATGAATTGATATGATATATTTCAACGTTGAATTCCCTTGCATTGTCGTTATGCAAGTACAGCTTTGTTTTTCATAAAATTTCAATTACTCATAAAAAAACAAATATTTTGTTGTAATAATATTTATTTATATATTTTAATAATGTATTTGGATGTAATTATTGTATTAATGTATTGTATCATTTAAGCAAATACAAGCTAATCACATCTTTATTCATTATAATAATTTAAATCATTCATATGTAAATCATTGCAATGCAACATTTTACAACACCAAAAATTGCAATAGAACACAAAACCATTTTATTATATATGAATAAGGGACCCTTGCTTGCATGTCTTGTACGGACCTTCTAGCCTAGCTTAAGGTATACTTTCTCTATATCTTCCCGACTCCCACTCTGGATATAAGGAAGGCCTCAGGTTTTTAGGGGAAGAAACATGAGTGACAAGCGAGGGAAATGAATGAGTATTAATAAGGAGCCAACATGAAAAAGGCTTGGTAAGCAAAGATATTAATATCTAAGAACTAAGTTGGGACCACCAATCCTTCCAGTGACATCATCTCTTGTTAGAAGTATCTCTTGCTTACTTTCTAGAACTTTCTTTTAGGGTACAAGCAAGGGATTCTCACTCATACAAAATGGGACAACATGAAGGTCTATAATGATCAATTTATCAATAAATAATTGTTACAAATATCAGTAACCCCTTGTCATACCAATTGGGACAATATGTCCACATTAAACAAAATGTTAGAATTCTACATAGAAACATTCAAAAATAGAAAGCGTCTAACATTTAGTTATATTGATCATCGTTCATCTCTTCCACTGTTGTCATTGCTTGAGTCACTTGCATGCCTCATTTATTCATCACTTGTAGGGATATTATATCTGGAGTTATTTGTGATGTTTTAGTGAGTGGCTTGATTTTATTTATCCTCTTCACGTTCCATCTACAAACATTGATCAAGGTGGATATTGGTGGCCGCACACCTATTCCAATTGGCTCACATACAGATTTCATCTTGGCAGTTTTAGCTTTGATTTTGGCAGTTTTTTTCTAGCTTTTTGGGTCCTAAACTTCTGGGGTTGTTTTGAGGTCCTAAACAACGTTTTATGGGCCTACCATAGTCACATTGTTGTTGAGGTTAGAGTGTGATGACATAATGCGTATTCCTCAGATAGACCTTTCCAGCGGGCTATTGTGCACCTAAAACAAAGATCGTATGCAAAAGTTATGACCCCGAGAAGTTGATGTACCAACTTACCCCAATGCCCACAAGACTTTTGGCTCTTCATCTCCTAGGGTTAGGTTTTTGGATGTCTAGAATTCATGTTTGATGTAAAAAGTCTTTGGGAGCCTTGTTGTAATAATATTCTTGCGAATGAGCGCAACTGTCACATCTCTTCTTAAAGATAAGCCACCACCATTCTAGCAAGCTTGTTTCAGCCTGCATTTTACAGTTTCAACATATTTCCTTATTGAATAAAAGCTAAGTTTTACTATATCTATGTTATTGTTCATTGTATCTCTGT
This sequence comes from Picea mariana, assembly GCA_032191745.1. NCBI lineage: Eukaryota > Viridiplantae > Streptophyta > Pinopsida > Pinales > Pinaceae > Picea > Picea mariana. Next base: position 6,694 of record JASDQU010249389.1, on the reverse strand, counting down.
GTTAATAATATAGATCCGTATTCATTTCATTCTACTCATAAAATCCGGATCAAACATGGAAATAAAGTGGGGTTGGATTGGATGGATGACCTCACCCAATTAGTGGATTATTTTTAAGATTCATTGTCAGAAGATTAGATCTTCACTAACCCTACCAATAATTCATCCTTGGACCCATACTTTGGAATAGTTAGTTTGCTTGTTTTGGTGGATAGATCTGAAAACTCTCCTCCCGAGATTTCTCCTAATCGATATATATTGGGTTGTTTGTCCGAACCTTTCGACATTTTGCATCATCTTTCTGACCGATCTATTTATGGACCTCCATAGAAGGTTTCAACAGAAGGTTGGTGTTCCCATGGTGAACCTGCTAAGGTACTCCAAGTGAGTTCTTTTGAACCATTGGCTTCTCTTGTCGTTACTTTAGCATGCCAAACTCATAAAGCGACTTCTCATTTACGGTTTATTGGTAGTAAGAATGATCTAGTGGAATTTCAAGGTGAAGGGTTACCTTTATCA
>JASDQU010249388.1:255-16431 GCA_032191745.1 Picea mariana | reverse complement strand
CAATAGCCTTTTACATTCTCTCATACTTAGAACACTTATTACAACAGTGGAAATACGGAAAAAATGGGCCTTTTCAGGGCCTGCTGAATCATTGAATTCTGCATGTATGAGCATTGTTTGCTCATTCTTTGGTGGCTCTTCAGGAAATCCAGCTTGTGCAACCTGGTGGATAACAAGAAGCAATAAAAGCGGGTCTCATAGTGCCCAGTTTCAGTGTCCCTTTAGGGGATTGGCAGTGTGGTGGTGTGTGTTCAAGTTTTGGTTTCTTGCTTTTCTCTTTTCAGCATAAGTTAAAGTAATCAATCAATCTATCTTAATCACAACACTTAGATTAGATTTCAATTTGGAAAGTAACATTTAATTGCTAGATTAGTTTTGCAATTTCAAGTTGGCAATAAACCATCCCCTCAACGACCTTGCAAGAGGCCTGGTCAGTGTGGATCTAGTAATTAGTCTCACATTTATTTTACTTGTTATAAAATAAACAAATTCCCCTCAGCTCACAGTACGGTTCTTGACCCTTCCAGTTGCGAGCTAGTCTCGATCTGCTGGAAGTAAGTTCATACACGCTGTGCTGGTCAGTGGTTGATAGTTTAATTAGGACAACCCATAAAGAAGTTAACTTAATGCGCGGGAAAACACCTTGAAGTGACCTGCTAAGTAAGGCAGGCCCTCTCGGGACCTGGCTTCCCACCCGTTTTGCACATCCAGCACTTTGAGTGATTTTTACTGGTGAGACCATTTGGGTTTCGGTAAAGCTCTCTGCAAGTTTCCAAACAAAGAGTTAACCTCCAAGGAGGCCCAAACCATTTCATTAACTAAACATCAATTTACCCTAATAAAACACGCGAACTACATTGTCCACGATTCACTTTAAGGCACTGGTTTCAATTTTCACACTCAGCAAAGCCACAGGCTTCATTTTCAAGTTTGGTTATCTATTTAATTTGAATCAAACTTGCATCTAACAATTGTTTCTCAGTATCCTTTTGATGCAAGTATATGCTTATTTGATTATATATCGTGGTGAATGTTTACTTCATGTTTTATCAGTTTATGGTTGATGGTTTAAAAGAATAATAAACTCCTAGATTTCATTTCTGTACTTAGCTTCGATCAAACCATAGTATATTTGTTAGGGACTACCCCCCTTGGCTTTGCTAGGAGTTGGCCTAGACGGAGGAGTTGAGGATTAGGTGACAACACCTTAACTCTCACTTTCCCCCAAGGACACACCGAGTGGATTGAAGATTTCTTCCACGTCTCCCAGGTGTGTATAAGGCGACAACATACATCACGGGGGGAAGGTGCTATGCAATGCTTTCTCTTTTGGCCTCCTATCCATCTTCAGGGAGGATGTTGTAGATATAGCCAACCCTATTTTGAGATGGTTATTCATTAACCCTCTAAATTCTTTACTTCGGCCATGATCAACCATCTTTTCGAATTTTTTACCCACATACCAACTCTCAATTGTATTTCAGCTGTCTATATTCTATATTTTGGACATGAGCACACTTTGTGAGGAGCTGGGTATTTATAAACCTACTCTTCCCTTATATTCAAGCATTCTTTTGAGTTTTTCTTTTTCAAGTGCACTAGTGTTGGGTATCTGTAAACCCACACTTGTTGTATTTGAGCATGCTTGGTCATATTGAAGCTCTTCTAGATATACAGAGTTGGATCTTGTCACTCTCACTTCGGCTGCAACTGATCTTATTGAAGGTGGGTACTCCTATCTCCTATCAATTACGGGATGTTTCTTTTAACACTTCTTTAGATGGACAATTGTTTCTAGTGGATGAGTCGCTTAGTTGCTACATTGATGATTCCTATCTAGGGTGTCTCCTTCGACACCTCTTTAGATTAGTGTTACAACTATCACGATATTATCGAAATTATTGCGATAATATGGACAAAACCAACCTTAGCGATGATATCGCCTGAAATAATCGCGATAATTTTGATAATTTGAATTTATCGTGATAAATTGGGTAATTATCGTGATAATATGGAAATTATCACCCTGTCAGCATCAATGTCACTTTATTAACCATATTATTGGTCTTTTAACCTTCATTTTGCAAAAGTGAGTTTTGCCTCACATAATTTGACCAAAAATGTTGGCAACTAATGGTAATGTTAATTTCGTAAAAGTTGACATTTCCTTTCTCTTTCTGTTTAATCATTTTACTTAAATTTTTAGCATTACCATTAATTGTTTCAGGATGTTTGAGAGTGGTTCCAACATCATCGGATTTCGTATGGAGAAAGTAGAATTTCATATCTCATTCAAAATTCAACAGACTTGAGAGTTTTCAGGATTTCAGGATTGGTAGGATTGCAACATTCTCATTGGATTCTATCACGTATGAGGGTATGAGATTGTCATTTAATCAAGAGCACCAAGCCCTTTATGTACCTTGATGTTGGTGGTATTGATTGTTGAACTCTTCTGTCATGTCCTTAGCAAAAATGTACCCTTCACTCAAAGAAAAATCATTGATTAAGCATATTAACATTTTTCTACCATATTATAAGGCTTGGATTAGGCGGTTTCATCAAAATAGGGTGGGGCTGACTGATGTCCCTAGAGGATCGAGTAGGAGGAAAAGGTCAGACAAGAGGCAAAGGGTGATAGTAATGATGAGGATCCCAATATAAGCGATGGTGGAGCATTGATGGTCATTTAAATGATCTTGCTCATTTATTCATAATGCCTTCTTTCAAAATTTCGATATTTTTTGGAATCATTGTTTGGAATCTTTAAAATATAATTATTTTCATTAAAATTTAAACACTTTATGTATTTTTTAGTAAACCAAGTCATTGAAATCAGATTGGTCCGAGTCAATCCTTCAAGTTTTAAAACATTGGATTGAGTTTTGAGGATACTGTAATCATTTTCCATCAAGCAAACAAGGGAAAATTCGTTGTTTTCATTGCCATGATTCAACTCATGAGATCATTTATTTTTGTTTGGATGTGATTTTGTATTATCCTATCAAGACTTATGACTCAAGACAAATATCATATTTCAATATCGATGTCTGATGTACCATTTGACATCTTATACATCTTATATATCAATTTTGTTTTCATATTTATGTAACAATGTGTTTGTTTGATGTTGATGTTGCTTTATAAGTTTAAAAAATTCAAAAAAAAAGATTATTTTTGTATTTTTTCAATTTTCCTGATAATTTTCGATATTTTCCCCGATATTGCCGATAATTTCAATTTTGGACTCTTGGCGATAAATTCCCGTTAACGATAAATGTAATATTGCTTTAGATGGACAGTTGTTTCTGATGGATGAGTTGTTGGGTTATACATTCACCATTCCTATATGGTGTGTCTCTTTCGACACCTCTTCCGTTGGACTGTTCAGTAGTACCACTCTCCTAGTAGATGAGTCATATGGTAGGGATATGTCTTCCCGCCCTCCTTAATTAGATGAGAAAATCAGTGACAGTTTTTCTAGTGGTTGAGCAGATCAGTGGCTACATTCTCCATTTCTATACATGATGTTTCTTTTAGTACTCCATCAGATGAGTAGTTTAGTAGTACCACTCTCCTTGTGGGTGCACAATATACTATATAGCAGGGAGATGTCTTCTCGGCCTCTTTCATTGGATGAGAAGGTTAGTGACAATTTTTTCGAGCAGATGAGTAGTTTGGTGGCATCATTCTTTCAGCTTATTGGGTCCACTTTTGTATTGAGTTGGGTCATCATAGACCCACTCTCTATTCTTCCAGTTGAATTCGACTTTACACTGATGCCTTTTTTCAGCACTTCCTTATTGAATGGCCAGATTAGTATCATGTGTTTCTAGATGATGAGCAGTTCTTTCCTTAGGAGTTCTATGATGATGGTTGGGTCTTCTTATACCCATCCACACTTGTATTTGAATTGGGGCAACTAATACCACTCTCCTTTATATTTTCAGCTATTGTTGTATTTCTATTGAGCTGGGTCTGCCCAATCCTCCTTTTGTACTTAATCATCCTTCTTCATGTCCCCAGATTAAGGGTGAGTGTTGGAATGATGGTAATCTTTATTTGTGGTAATTTATGGCTAAGTACCCTCTTTATTGTATTTTGTATATATATGACTAGGTTGGCCTAACTCTTGGGCAATGTGACCTTGTTTTGTGGGTCTATAACCCCCTCTCGAAGGGACACCTCAGTTGAGTATTTTATAAATACACAACTCAAGCTCCCATTTGTATCATCTCATCATATTGATTCATATTGTTGTATTTCTGTTGAGCTGGGTCTGCCCAATCGTCCTTCTGTACTTAATCATCCTTCTTCATGTCCCCAAATTAAGGGTGGGTATTGGAATGATGGTAATCTTTACTTGTGGTAATTTATGGCTAAGTACTCTCTTTATTGTATTATANTATATATATATATATATATATATATATATATATATATATATATATATATATATATATATATATATATATATATATGACTAGGTTGGCCTAGCTCTTGGGGAATGTGACCTTGTTTTGTGGGTCTATAACCCCCTCTCGAAGGGACACCTTAGTTGAGTATTGTATAAATACACAACTCAAGCTCCCATTTATATCATCTCATCATATTGATTAATAGTGATTGATTTGTTAGATCACATGCACCATATCATGTGTTTTTCTTGTTCATGTGTACATCTTCTCTTCTCTTTATGATGTGCTTATAGTTCATGCTTATTTAGGGTTTGTTGATGGTTCCATTCTATTCTTCTCTTTCTCCTGTTATCTCAACTTTTATGTGGGTTAAATTAGTGGCATAGAATGCTACAATCAGGGCCCATGGATGTAGCAAATACTAATGAGCTGTGAAAAAAAAATGGTAGGGGCAACCTGATTAAAAAAGGTTGTTTGTTTATTACCCAAATCAGTTGAAGAATTTAAATGAAACTATATAATGTCCGTAGAGGAAAAAAATAGGTCAATGGGACTATAAGGCACTGTTATCCCCTATCCTAGGGATAACTAAGGAGATCATGTCTCGGGGCCCACAGGTCCTAGACATGGAGTGCCGAGAGTTGAAGGACTTGAGCATGGCCCCAGAGGGCCCATCTTTTCTTCAGTGCAACCCATCTATCAGGAGCAACGGTATCCATCCCACCAGCCTGGTCCTGAAGCAACAATAAGTCTTGCTCCACGAGGTAATGAGTCCGGGTATCATGGTATGTGTCACTCTGATTATTAAAGCACTTGAATATGTTGCACTGAATTCTCCTTCATTTCATAACTTTTGCTTGGAAATTATGCTCTTTAACTTGCTCAGACCTGGGAGAGTGACATGATGCCTAGTAAGTTGATTCTCCTTTAGGATGGGTTGCCACCGGGTGGGTTTATGAAAGGTCATCGTCCATTCCCTCCATACCACTTTCCATCCTTATTCCTCTCATTTTCCCCCATACCTTTGCTCGGGCATTGGGTTAGCCACACTAGGAAGGATTGTACCTTTCCTTGTGTGAAGAAGGGTTCAAAGGCCCAGAGGGTAAAAGTAGCTGGTAAGAGTTAAAAGCCAAGATGAAACCTTTGAGATGCTTCGCCCAAGGATTCCCGAGAAAACAATAAAAGGCTTCTCAGTAGGAAAAGGGGACCCATAAGATAAATCAAAACTCAAGGTACTAGTTGGTGGATGGGAGGTCTCATCATGAGATGGCCTATTAGGTCCATGGGCATGTAGCGGTATGACACTACCATCTATCTGGTTACCAAACCAGGGTAGTGGCTCTTGGTGGCATAGCCAAGAGAAAGGGGGTCTCACCACGAGCCAACCTTCTCATTTCCGTGAAATGCTTGTGGGTAACGCTGTCACCTCTGGTCACCATGCTAGGACAATGTCCCCAACTTTTCCCTTGAAAAGAAGAAGGACCAAAAGCAGTAAGACTAAGAACAAAAGGCATTGAATGGGATAGGAAACAATGGCATCCATGATAAGTTGCAACTCTCACTCTATAGAGGCACCCACAGGCAAGACCTACATTTTCCTGTTATCACTGCACCCTCTGCCCAAACATTTCCCCTATGCCACTTCACACACACTTACATGACCTAGATTGGTTTTCACCTGGGAAACACCCTGTTGCCGTCCATATACACACTTGCAAACGTGAGCTAAGTCCTACTCACTTAGTGTGTCCTTGGAGGCACAATGCCTAGGTTCAAAGTCCACGCTGTCACTTTGACTTGAACCTCTTCCGTCTAGGCTTACTCCTAGGGAAGCCAAGGGGGGTAGATCCTAGTTACTAGATGAATTCTAGGAGTTAATTTTAATTTATTAAAGGTGAGGGGAAGCTAGCCTATATGGCAAGCAACAATGCAAATGCAAATCTTTAAATGAGAGTCAAACCTTTCCCTAAGTCAACTATGACTAGTGCCTAAGGTTGGACAAGGGGTCAATTAGATTATACAAGAATTAAATACAACTATACAAGATATAAACAATGTTATAGGATACACCAAGGAATTATTACAAAATGAAACAATTACAAAGTGAAATATATAAATTGTGTATGGAAAGATAATGAACAAGATGACTTAGATAATTGCACAATATATATAAGATGAAACTAAAGAATTGTTAGATTGTGAAACATTCAACTCACATCAATAAATGAAATACATCATACAATTATACAAAGAAGACTTAGATTTTATACCAATTAGTTGAGATATCACAATGAAGATATTGCTTGAAATGCCCAAGTATATGAAGAAGTAAATTGCCTTTAAGGGTGATTGTAAAACTTGAAATGAATATTTTCTTGAGATATAAATACCACAACTATGAGATTGCTTGAAACTGAACTTGAAATGCTATGTTGTGAGATTGCCTTGTATTACAAGTGTTGTGAATGTAGTGAGTAGCTTAATTTTAGTAGATTTTAGATATCGCTTTGATTAGGAGATTAAGTTTGATATATTGAGTCCTAGACTGTGACTACCTCAAAACCGTTATTATTCTGACCAAAAGGGAGTGTTGGGTGCTTAGGAAGTATGGCAACAAGGCCTACCCTAGCTCCACAGGTCAAACCCAAAGTTTCAAGGTACTCCACCCGGAGAACGCCGAACGTCGTGAGATCGTCCCCGACCTAGCACCCTGAGCTTCTTTCCAAGTCTTTGATTTTATGGTGCAAAAACAATAAGTGGTTGTGGATGCCTAATTACTACCTCCAACCTTTTCCTTTTCTTGTCACCCAAGATCCAATTAAGTGGCAAGGGGAGAGAATACGGGGCAAATGTTGGGAACATAAATATTACTTGAGCAATGATTTTAAATTAAAACAAGCCTTTCGTTATTGCAAGGAATGGCTAGGTGCCAGTCTCTTGCAAGATGGGGCAAAATAAATGAATTGAAAAGTTTTATTAGTTTGCTTTAACAAATAATGAAATTAGTTTATTGTTTGCTTTACAAATTGAATGAAATTACAATCCCACAACTACGGTCATGTGGAGGCACTATGCCTACTTTTTGACCAATGTGGGTATTAATTAAAGAATTAAAAATTAAATTTGCTTGAAAAAATGAAATAACTTGAAAGCAAAACTACCTCAACTATGGCACATGTGGAGGCACAATGCCTACCTTTTGGGCCAAAGTGGGTACTTAAAAAAAAAGGAAAAATTCTTGGAAATAAAATGCAAACCACACAATGGCTCAAGTGGAGGCGCAATGCCTACCTTTTGGCTAAGTATGAGTGTAAAAGTAAAAGCAAGAAAGGAAATCCTAACTATTACAATATCAGATTTTTATGTAAATTTACAAGAATGCCACCCAAGAGACTCTAAAGGGTGGCTTACAATTAATAGAAGATGTAGGAGGGAAGTGGACTTGATGTCCTAACTTAGAAATGCCCTTTGGAGGCCTTTGGGGCTAAAACACATATAGCAACTCTCCTTTGATGCTAAAAATCTGCATAAAATGTGTCAAATGATATATCAAAAGAATGCTACAAAACCATGAAATTGTTAGATAGATTAGCCCAATGATACATAAACTTAAATGAAATCTTGAGATTGATTTTGAAACTTTTAGAACCTATTCTATATCATAACAATATTTAGAAAAGAGAGAAAGGAGGAAGAGAAGCAAGGTTAGATAAATATTTGAAACTTTGGTAGACTAAAAGAGTTGGCTTTCCACTCTAAAGCCAATCTTCCAATCCCTTAGTGAATCCAAAGTAAGCTTGCCTCTTGCTATATAAAGAAAAATGGAGGTGAGAGCATCCAAAGAAGCTTGCAAAATACTTTCCAAACTTACTGTGACACTACCACAAAATCAATAGCAATACTACTACCAATAGCACCCAAGCAAAATACTTTGCTTGGGTCTCCAAGCATAAACTAGTGAAGCAAAATGCAAAACTAAATGGAAATATATCACCTTACAAATAAGCAATGGAGACACCAAGAAAACTCCCAATGTACACCAAAGATTCTCCAAAACTTCTTTTATTATCCACCGAAATGTCACTATAAATACTTGTAGCAATATCCACACATGAGAGAGCATGAGAAAGAGAGGGAGAGGAGAGGAAGAAATTTGGCATAGTAGAGATGCTATGAGAAGAGATGGTAAAATGAAGAGGAGAGGCCTCAATTTATAGGAAAGGAGGAGGAGGGAGCCCACTTGGATGGGCTCCAAGTGTCACCCATCCAAAGGAGGAGTGTGCACTTTAGCTTCATGAGAGCAAGTGGATGGATGAGGGGTGAGTTGGGAAGGGGGAAACCCCTTTCTCTATTATTTAAAAGTCAAGTGGGGTTAAGAGGGGAACTTTTGCAAAGTATTGGGGGTTCCCATGGCTTATTTTAATTTTTATGAGATATTGGGCAAAGAAGGGGGCGCCCCTCTTCTAAGAGGATGGTGAGTGTGGGTTAGGCTAAGGGGGTCTTTCTAAGTTGGAAATTGCTTTCCTAACTTAGGGGAGGCTATTGGGACACTTCTCTCATACTCTCTCATGACTTTCATGACTATTACAAAATTCGACAATTTTAACTAAGCCAATTACATGCTGATTTTTGACTGACTTTGACTCCTCATGGACAAAGGCCTAGCTAAACTTGTCCGACTGAGCTGAAACTTGGTCCAAGGGTGTAGGGGGTCTCATTCCATTTCTTTTGAGCACAAATACCCCTATCAAAAGCCCAGGGACCTAGTTTTTACAATATTTATCAAAAATTAATTGATTAATTAATTAATTAAATTCCCAACCTTAGGAAATTTCAATTAATTAAAAAAAACCTATATAGACTCGACAGAATTCCGCGAAACTTTTTGAGCTGTCTTATATGGTCATTTACATCATTCCTAAACACTAGCTACCAGAGGATGACTTCATTAGAACGCCTTTCACCACTTTGGAGAATTTATTGTGGGAGTGAAAAACTCAAGGGAAATTAATAAGACTGGTTAGGCTAAATTAATAACCTGAGGATAAAAAACACTCGGTGAAAGGGACTCTCCTAATGAATAAATCCTAAGGTAACGGACCTAACTATGATCCATGCAGACCTATTACATTATTATCCCACGCAGGGGAGCATAAATTCCATTTACAACAAAATGCTGAAGGCCAAAATTGCCTTGTAGAACCAACAAGTCTTCAACTTGGTAGTACCATCAAGTGCATATCTTCATGATACATGGAGTTGACCCCCTAGTTGAATAGGTGGTCAACACACCCCAAACTTAAGGAGGATTAGCCCAATAGGAGATCTTGAGACCTTCTCCAAACCTGACTTGTTAAACTGCATAATGTCTTTGAGCATTTGTTGGGTAAAGAGGGGTTTGATGCACGTGTTTGGGTAATTTGATTTTAGATGTGATTGACATTGCTATGATCCTTGTGACTTATGAGCCCTTGGAGGGGTACTTGTTGCTGCAGGACTTTGCCCGGTGGACAGGTACATATGGGGGAATGATTAGGTTGGACCTCCATTGGGATGAAGGCCCAACAGATGGATGCTGTGACCCCACCAGGGGGAAAGAGAAACTAGAGGATGGCACTAGGAAAAAAGGGCATTGCACCAGGGACACTCCGACAGACCTACACCCAGGGGGGTTTTCCCTTTCCTCCTGGATATTGACCCTTGAGAGCACTTGACGTCATCATTTTGACCTTGACGTCACTAGGAGTTAGGGTTTGCACTTATGATGGGCAGTTATGTGCTAATTGGCACGTGTGGCAACATTTGTGGCCTTTGGAGGCCAAACGATTTGCACTTGAGGCCTAGCGTTCCATGTTAGGGGCCTAACGTCACCCTAGAAGGGCATGACGTCACCCTTGAAGATGAAATTAGGGTTTAATTAATGACATTTTTGTAAAAACTGGATTTTGAATGTAATTTGGCCATGTCAGCCTTTTTATGATCTAACTGTAATTAAAGGTCATTGATATTCTATAAATAAGAGAGAAAACTCTCATTTTTATCATCATCACTCATCACACAAGTGTGTGGTCTGAAATTCGGCCGTCGTTAAGGGTTATTCGCTGAAACTAAGTGGTGCTCAACTTCTTGTAGAGGCATTTTTGGTGTATCTTGGCTATTTTCATGGTGGAAAATCTTCAACTAGGGTTTGAGCTTGATTATTCTTGTCAAAATAAGTAGAAAATCTGCATTTCTTTATTGTGAATGAATGCTTATGGTGAATTTTACTTGTTTCATGTTAAAGATTATGAAATTGCTTGCTTGAAACCCTAGGAGAAAGACATAAGTTATTATCTTTTTCTCTATAATTTTCCACTTGTTTAAATTTCTCAAAGAGCACCTTATCTAGAAGTAGATACTAGAGCCTTACCATTGTAACACTCTATTAACCCTACTTACATTGCATATTGCATATTTCATTCCAAATTGTGTAAGGAAAAGAGAAATCGCTCGGGCCTAAGTTTCCTTACTTTCTAGCAAATTATATCTCTAGGACTTGGATGTTTGAGGCCTTGGGTTACTAACACCTCTCTCATCTTCTCCATCTCCTTTTGACTAAGTATTATCATTGCTCTTTCCCTCTAAGAGTTGCTGCTGCTATCATTGACTCCATTACCCTAGAAGGCAATAGTCTATTCACTGCTATTGATTGATTGATCAAACAACTTTCAAACTATTTTCTTTGGAATATTTAGTAACTCCTACTAACCTTAGATTAGCCTAATTCATTGACTAACTTGCTGTTGTTGCAAAAGATTTCCACAGCCATCTAACAACAGTAAATTGACCTCAAAAGTGACATGTTATGCTAGCTAGACATTGCTAAATCTGCTTGTGACTATCTAATATCACTTTGCCTAGTTAAAGCTACTATTTCTAGTCTTTATTCAAGCATTTTGAAGCATAGTTATTGTGGCTGTTACAAATTTATCATTGCTGTTGTAAACTGTTGTACTGCTGCAATTTTATGTCAGCTAGTCTATTTCTCAAGAGTTCATTGTCTTATGAAGCATTAACATCATTTTGGTACTTGGAAAGTGCCATTTTTCTATTTTGATGTCTTGTTCTGGGCAGGTACACAATACTTCTCATTTGCTTCATCTCTATAAGACATAAAAGATCCTTTGAAATTGAGTGACCTGTGAGAGGGGGGGAGCTTTCTTATACTTTTGCCTTAGCCTTCTCAAACTCTCAGGTCACTGGGGACGTCTCCCCTGGGTTACATTGATATACTCCTAAATAGAAAGGGGTTTTCTATTAAGGTGACAATGATAGGTCACTCCCTGTTATGCCAATCTTGCTTTCACTTGCCTTGGGTTTTGGGCAAGTACAGATTGTGCGATAACAGGCACAACCTACCAAAATGAGTAATAGGGGACTGCAATAGTGATCTCCTTAAAACACAACAACTAGAGTTGAAAAAGAAGATGAAAATGTTGGATATCATATGGAGTCAACTATAAGTACAATCTCAAAGTAGTAGAGAAATATACTGTAAGAAGAGTCAGTGGCTATTTTGTCCAGAACCAAGAATGACAATCTCAAAGGAGATACGATAATGTGCTAAATTGGACAAAGCTAGCGGTTGTATAGTCATACCGTGCAATGAACTATTTGTATGGTCAAATTGTTTTGAATCATTTCATTAGCTGTGGAGCAGGGAAAGTTTTAGGGCTGGTTTTCATAAGTTGCTTATGAAATACTCGAGAAAAATATACAAGAATAAAATTGACCCTTAATATTTTTTGGCCTCATTTTATATATATAATATTGAAAATTGTTTATGGTCTCTAATAATAATATGTTAGTTGATTGCTTTTATTACGTTTGCCTGTAAACTATAATCTTAATTGTATAAAGTAATGATGTTCACTGAATATCACACATTGAAGTTGTCCCCCAAACCTGCATTACTAATCTAGCATGTCATGGATGCGTGATTTGTACAAAAGTGAAGAAAACTGGATTTCCCTGTGATGTGTAATGTTTATGTCAAACTGATATTAGGGAAGAAAATTCTTCTGGTCTGGTCAGATGAAAAGTGTGACTGTTGAGTACCGAAAAAACTATTCACATCTCTCTCTCTCTTTATATATATATAACAGTTACTATGGCTTTCTCAAANTATATATATATATATATATATATATATATATATATATATATATAGCTTGTGCTTTTGAGAAAGCCATAGTAACTGTTAATCTAACTATTCATTGTTTTCTTTGGATTTATGTATCATATTGCCACTTAGAATTTATTCTGTCAAAGGCTGCGTCCCTCTTGTTTGTTTTCTAACTCCGTTTAGCAATTTTAAAATATCACGATCTTATATATCCCGGAATTCATTTCTTTTTCCATTCACCTAATTGGAATATTTGTTTACATTATTAGTTGGGGAAATGGTGTTACATTCTAATGGAAAAGAAACTAAGTTATCTGTAAAAGACATTTTGGTGGTCCTACTTTTGATTGAGTAGCCACAATCCTAGGAGTGGGGCAGGCAGAAAAGTTTATTCTGATGCACTGATTACATCTCTATATTTTTGAAGTCTTTTAATGAAATTAACTGTTTTGATAGGTTGGCTTGCACGCAAGCTCTATAAAGTTATTCGGAGGGAAGCTGCATCGGTTGTTATTCAAAAGTACATCCGCAGGTGGTTATGTCAGAAGGTCTACAGTCATCTTCGTTTTGCAGTCAATACTATACAAGCTGGAATCCGTGCATATTTTGTTCGTCAAGAGTATCATCTTAAAAGGCAAACACTTGCTGCACTTAAAATTCAGGTATTTACTGTAATCTGGAAGCAGACTATCAGAACATGATTGGCCTCCACTTGCCAGACTTGGTGCAAGTGCAAAGCTGAGTTTACATTTCATCTAGTCAATTTATTTTTATTAGATGATACTTATGGAAAATTTTTCTTCCCCTCCATGAAGAGCTTACAAAAGTTTCCCATTTCTTCTGCTGATTTGGACATGTACAAATATATTTCTTAATCAAATATCTGTGATGTTTGCACATATTTTTCCCATTTAGAACTCTTATTGTAAAGAAAATATGACCTTTGCATTATGCATGTCTCTTGAAAGTCTATGCTACAGGATCTGCCCCCCTCCTTGGATTTGCCCAGATTGTTTGGATTCATTGGTCTGTTGTGTTATCGCGCAAACTGTAGGTTGGACAAAGCTTGACCCAATCCACTGGATGGTGATAACGGTGGGAGGGTCTACCGACTGTCACCTCAGATAAACCATCCCCTTGCTTTTGTGAAGGAATAATCCAACACAAGGGGGGAGTCCCGGGTGACCCTAGGGAGAAATGACATGGAAAGTGAGACTATGGAAGTAATGCCCCTATAGGTCAAGTTGCTAAGTGAAGAGTTGCTTGATAATGATTCTCGAGGATGAAGGATAGTTGCCAAAGACTTGGGTACCTGCACCAGAGTGTTCCCCTGCCTGAGACAAGACAAATAACCAAGATACAAGCCTAAATGTCAAAGGGACAAGCAAGTGAAGCTTGCTGTCCTAAATTACAGAAGAAAACAAATATATATATATATATATATATATATATATATATATATATATATATATATATATATCAACAATGAAATCGATCATTTACTGCAGAAATAACCATCAAAACTATCAAGTAATTGTTGGATAATGAAGCACTCAGCCAATATATAACTTTCCAATACTTTAGCATGAGTTTTGATGGAGAATCAGGGCTGCAAAAAAGATGTATTCAGAGATTTTTAAGGGAAGCCTAATGGCTGTAGCAAAGATTTGCTACAGCAACAACTTTTACCTCAAGAAACTAGCCAACAACTTGCCCAACCATAGCCAATATCAAGTAGATAAACAATAGCAACTTGCCAACTATTTTCAATGGTAAAAGAGTGAGAAATTAAGCTTGAAAAAGAGAGTTTGCAACAACCCTAATGGCTGTAGCATAAGTTTGTAACAGCAGCAAGATATCCTTGACCAATCAAAACACCCTAGTGGTTCAAGCAAGCTTAAAGCACAAGGAAAAGTTTCCAACTTAGACAATTACAATATCTCGTGTTTTCATGTATCCCAATGCAATGATTGTTTATCCAATGCAAGAGATTAGTGCCTTTAACTAGTGGAATATGGAGTCTTTAAAAATGAAAGAGCTAGTTGTGCTACCTCCTTGTGGGGTGTAGCCCTTTTACTCCCCAAGTTAAGCGAAACTAGATAAGGAAAACCCTATGAGGGTGTAAACCCTTTTACTCCTAGTATTCCTTTGTGCAACAAATTATTCCAAGACAATTATGATGGGCTTAGTGGGGTTGTATGCCCTTATACTCCCCAAAAGTTTAAGCAAATTAACCTTGAAACCAAGAAAAGAAGAAATAGCAACAAAGATTCCTTACCTAGTCCAAGCATTGAGAAGATAAACCTCTTTTTAACCAAGAAAATCCACCATAGAGCAAGAAATAGACCTCCACTAGAGATAGTGTATCATCCATCCATCCAATACCCAAAACAAAACCATTACAAGGGCATGTGACAAGAGAGATAAAAATGCCCAAGTAGAGCTAAAATTTCAGCTAAGAGTGTCTTCTCTCAAGTGAGAGAGTTACGATAAAAATGAAATGAGGTTGATCTCTATTTATATCAACCTCCTAAACATAATTTGTCCACATACAAGGGTAAACCACAAAGTAAGGAGTAAAATTTCCTTTACTTTGCCCCTTTTACAATATTAAATTCAATTTAATTTTTAAAAAATGCACAATAGAAACCCTAAAGTGACGTCATTCCTCTTCTTGGGTGATGTTTTGACACTTTTGCAAGTCATTGGTGTGGAAGGTGAAAGTCGTTGGGCCCTCTAGGGCCTTCCTCTCATGCGCTAGACCATTCTCCTTCAAGTCAAACCCTCATCCATGAAAACGTGCCAAGTGTCAAGTCAACCAACACCATCACCCCAACCCTAGCCCTAGGGTGACTCAACCTCCTCAAAAGTGACGTTTTAGCCTCAAGAGAAAATTGTTGGGCTAGCAAAGGGCTGGGTTAGGTCCTCCAAGGTGTCTCCTCAAGCCTCCAAAGGCTGTCATCATCGTCTAGTGTATGGGCCATGGCATCCAACCTGTGGGCTTCAAGCGCCATGGAAGCCCAAGCTAGGGTTGTTCTTCCAAATTTGTCCACCAACTAGGTCCTGCAAAGACAATGAGTACGCCCTCCAAGGATCTCAAGTCAAATGCATCATGATAAGTAAATCAAGTCAATGAAAGAGCCATCCAAGCATGTACATCCAAACTACCTCATCAAAATAAACAGGTGCTCAAAGACCCTATGCAATTTGCCAAGTTTAGGTATGGGAGAGTTGACAAAGCGACCTATTGGGTGAATCATACCTCAAGTTTAGGAGTGTTTTCCCAAGTGGACCCTTCTCTAGGTCATGTGGATGAGGTGACATGGATAAGGGCAAGACTTTTGGGCATGGAGTTCATGACATATAAAGGATTGTAGTGTCTCATTTATGGGGGCCTTTGTAGAGGGTGTGCTGCACCTTCATTTTCAATGCAACCTTTTTCCAAACCCATTTATTGCCTTTGATTCTCTCTAGGATGTTTCCAAGTTGAAGCCAAGGTGGGGCTTCTACCTAAGCATGAAAAACAATGCCCACACATGCTCCACCTTGGTTGGTATCTTGCATTGGTTATTTTTATGGGTCCCATCCTAGGCT
>JASDQU010249387.1:0-14869 GCA_032191745.1 Picea mariana | reverse complement strand
CTGCTTTCAGAGCCATCTGATACGCATCCTCAACTGTGCGGATGGTCAGCATGCTTAGCTCATCCTAAATGTCATACCTGAGGCCATTCAGATACCTCGCCACCTTTTCGTCATCACTTTCCCGATGACCAGCTCGAATATTGAGCCTGTAGAATTCTTCAGTGTACTCCTTCACCGTCATTAATTTCTGTCTCAGGTTCTGCATACGCCTGAACAGAGTGATCTGGTAGTCCCTTGGAATGAACTTCGCCTTCATCTTGGCGATCATCCGATCCCAGCTTTTGATCTTCTGTTTGCCTTTAGAACGTCTGTCTGCCTGCAGCTCGTCCCACCATAAGGCTGCATGTCCCTTCAACTTGGTGACAGCATGTCTCACCTTCTTGTCCTCTTCGATGTCCTCATAATCGAAGTAGGTGTCGAGTGCTCGGATCCAATCCAGCAACTCCTCTGCATTTAGACTCCCTTCATAAGTCGGGATGTCCATTTTTGTCTTCGAGCTCATCCTGGAGATAGCTCTGATTAACCTCTCTGTTGAGGCATCCTCTGCTGAGACCTCCTCTTCAGCATGTCCAGCTTCCTCTTCAATCTTGGGATCGCTGAACTCTCCTGCGTCGACTCCACGCCTCTGGGTGGTCTCCATATCCTCGAGTCTCACCCTGAGATCTCGTATTTGACGTTCCATCTCAGCATTGCCTGCTGGCCTACCCCTTCTTCGGGCATCCCTATCCTCACGATTAGGTGACTGCCTTTCTCTCCGGGGCGGCATGGCGACTTTTCGTTACTGCCTCTCTGCTACTTGAACAAAGAGAATTCCAACTCCCGCTCTGATACCACTCTGACGCAAGTCGTGAGTATCAGGGTGTTTCCTCTTTCTCCTCCTCTTCTCTCGCCTGCAATATACAGACAAGACTTAATAGCTCTGATACCACTCTGACGCAACCTGCCCCTCGACGGATGGTCGCTCTCACCAGGACCTTCTCTTTCCCTCGGCCCGAAGAGTCAATGCTCTTCCAACTCCCTCGGGAGTTCTTACCCACAGTCTTCTTGGCAATCTCCCCTTCACGTATCAGGAGATCGGGTCTCGCGATATCGCGAAACTCACAGCAATGTTCCCTTGCTCCTTCAACCGTCGAACCCTGAATGCCGATGGTCAACTGTCAAGGTTCGGATGTCGGGCTTGTCCCTATCGGGATATCGCGACCTGCGATGTCAATGTTTAGTGCCTCCAAAAGCCCGAGTGCCGAAACGCCTATCTCACGCAAACATGCCACCTGGACTCCACTATACCTCCGGGGCCCCACGCTGCCACGTCAACCTCGGGATTTCACGGATCGCGGATCCACGACTCCAAGTCCCTTGCTGTTGGAAACCCCGAATGCCGAAACCCCGATGTTCCGGATCCGTGCCACCTGTCCCTCCGACGATCAACGGCTCCGATCAAATCGGGGAATCGCACTTCGCGATTTCGACGTGCATGTGATTCTTGCACTCGCCAACCCCGATTCGCCGATGTGCGATGGCAATGGGTCCTCTGTGCACCTGTGAATTAAACCCCTCGCGACTCCTCCACGATCTGACGGTCCGCTGGAATTCGGGACTCTCCTTGATCAATTCAAGTCGTCGATTCTCTTCCTCTTGAGAATCCTCCGGTCTCACCACCTTCATTCAATGCAACTGAAAACAAAGGTGCTATCCCTCCAGAGCTTTTATCAACTCGGACTCCTTCAGAGATCTCTCAAACACACTCCTTGTGCTCGGTCTTCAATCACTTCCAGAAGTGCTGAAGTCTTCTGGGTCCTGTGCGCTCACGTTCGCAACAGCTTCTACCTCTCCCTTCTCAGACTTGCTACTAAGACTCAAATTCGACTTGCACTCACCTGCACGGCTCGAATACCTCAAACCCAACTCTGGGCAAAAGAGAACAGAAGTTCAACTGCTTGGCCTCCTCAACGCACTCTATGCGGAGGAATTCGACTGCCCTCTATGCAAGAATCTTCTGGCTCAAGCATAGAAACAATTGGAACTCTATTTCCTCATTCCCTCAGGTTTCGAACCTGATACGCAATTACATAAGCAACATATAACAGATAATCATAAAAAGAAGCAAACATGCAAAAGCATAAGATCAACAGCACACAGAGATCAAACACATCCATGGGAATGAGTCAAAGCTTTTCCTATTAATTCAATATCTGTACATGGAGGTTCTTCACAAGCTCTCGGCTCTGTTCTCTCTTCTTCTCTATGCAAAAATGCTGAATGAATGTTATGTTAATGATACAAGGGAGGGTGTCTATACTCCGTTTTCCCTCTCGAAAGGTGACTGTCTAATCTACAATAAATTTCTATCTAACATCCTTAATAGCCTTAAATGCCTTTCTATCTATAACATAATACAAGTGCGCCCGGCTTTGAATGCCTTTTATTAAACGGCGGCGCAACAATACCAAGGTAAAATTCAAAATCTGAAGTTTGCTGGCTTGTCCAGCTGTCTCTTCTTTTCCACGCGCTGGCTCGCTTGATAGGTGAGCGATGCTCCTGCATCACCTTTAAGTGTAGGCATTTCCATGAATATGGGCACTTTCAAAGGCACTGCCCCAAATTACAGGAGCCAGAGGCAGGGAAAGGGTCGGAGGAAGGCTGGAAACAAATGAAGAAACAGAAGGCAAACTCAAGAAGAAAGGGCTCTAAGGTCTCTGAACCCCAGGCCAACGATCCTCCTTCGAAGGACCCTAAGCCCTTTAAAAGTCAGAAGGAAATCCAGACTTCAAAATTTGGGAATAGCTTTACAGCGCTTGAAGGACAAGAACCACCAGATAAGGCGATTGAAGAAGGAGAAATGCCCCCATCATCTGCTAATCCTCTGGGTGAAGGATCTCAAGATAAGGGAACCATGAATGATAATTCCTTAGATCAACAAGATAAGGAGGATCCCCATGTAGAAATGGCATCTGAAGAAGGATCAGAGGAGGATGATACGGAAGAAGAGGACATAGATCAAACGAAGTTGGTTAAGAAAGATAAGAGAGGAAGGAAAACAGACAAAGAAAGAAGGGAAAAAGATACTTACCGAGATAAGCTAGCTGGAGTACAGTCTACTATTGAAAAACACCTGAATTCCAGAAATACCAGACATCAAGGAAATGCTGCGAGAGGGGCAGCGTCCAATCCAAAAGGTAAAGAATGCAGATCATCTCTTGGAACTGTAGGGGGCTAGGAAGCAAATCAAAAACGTTATCTATGAAAGATCTTATCAGAATATCAATGCCTCATATCCTCCTTATCCAAGAGACAAAAATGGAAGAGCAATCTTTCCTCCAGGTTGCTCATTCATTCTGGTTTAATGCACATTGCACGACGGTCAGTTCTCAAGGAGCGTCTGTAGGCTTGGCAACGCTCTAGGACCCTTCTAAGGTTGAATTAGTAAGCTCGGTAACCAATATTCATTGGATTTTTACTGAATTTCTATTTAAAGAATCTAATCTCCGGTTAAGTATTTTTAATGTGTATGCTCCTATAGCTTTCTCCGAGAAGAAATATTGTTGGAACTCCCTAAACGACCATATGGTAAACTCCCATCTCGATAACTATATAGTTGCTGGGGATCTTAACTTAACCCTTTCTGCCCTGGAAAAAAGAGGAGGAAATGTGATTAGAGATCCGTCTAGGGAGTGGGTGGAAGATCTTATAGCTGATTGGGATTTGGAGGATATTAAGCCTGTTAAAGGGATTTACACTTGGACAAATAGAAGACTGGGCCCAGGACATATTGTTGCCCGTCTTGATCGGTTTTTGGTCCAACAGTCCCTTCATCTCCAAGGGATGGATCCTGTTTCTTCTATTTTAGCTTTCATCGCTTCTGATCATAAGCCTATAGCGCTCTCCTTTGTCAAAGATAAAAATATGGGGCCTATACCTTTTAGATTCAATCCTTCTTGGATCTCTATGGATGGTTTGTATGACCTTGTAGCTTTAGCCCGACGCACTAATGTTAGAGGGTCAACTTTCCATGTTTGGGAAGAAAAGCTACGAATCTTGAAAAAATCTCTGAAAGATTGGGCTAGACAGCATAAGACGCCAAAGCAGCAAAGGCTTGAAGCTGAGAAGGAACTGGAGGATTTTCATTTCAGATCGGAAGGTTATCTGGACCAACCTACGAAGGATAAAGAATTACTTCTTCACAATAAGCTGCATGATGCCTGTAGACTCGAAGAAAGTTATTGGAAAATCAAATCAAGAAACCATTGGCTGCGTGAAGGGGACAGAAATACCAATTTTTTTCACAAACAGGCTGAGATTAGAAAGCATTTTAATTCTGTCCCTAAGATTGAAAATTTGGGAAATCAGCTCACTGCCTTTGATGAAATTAAAAAAGCAGCTCATAACCACTTTAAGGAGATATATTCGGAGTCATCTCCTGAATTAAATCTCAGCAATATGGAAATTTTAGATCATATCCCTTCTCTAGTTTCAACCCACTCCAATGCTCTACTTATGCACCCTGTCTCTCTGGAAGAAGTCAAATCTGCTATTGAAAGTTTGAGCCCTGATAAAGCTCTCGGGCCAGACGGGTTCACTGCCCGTTTTCTCATCTCTTGTTGGCCCATCATCCACAGGGATCTTCTGAAAATGGTCAAGAAGTCTCAATCATGCAATAAAATTGGAGGAACTAATTCCTCTTTTCTTGCTCTCATTCCTAAGGAAAAAGGAGCTTCATCCTTTGCAAGATTTCGTCTGATTTCCCTTTGCAACATTGGATATAAAGTCATCACGAAGGTTCTAGCCAACATGATGAAAACTGTTTTGCCGGGCATTATACCTGAGAACCAGGGAGGATTTATCCAAGGAAGGCATATTTTTGACAATATTGTCCTTGTTCAGGAAGCTATTCACTCTAGCATCAATAGAAAGGAGAAAGGTATGGTTATTAAATTAGATTTGACTAACGCCTTTGACAGGGTTCGACATGCCTTTTTGTTTCAGGTAATGAGAAGATTTGGATTTGAACCTGGAGTTCTCTCTTGAGTTAAAGCTTGTATAAGCGAGCCCTGGATTTCCCCCCTGGTTAATGGAAGAGTAGCTTAATTTTTCCAGGTCTCGCGGGGTCTGCGCCAAGGGTGTCCCCTATATCCCTTGTTGTATGCCATTCAAGCCGCCTCTCTTAGCTTTCAATTGGAACACAGCAGAACCCATCAAGATCTGCTAGGATTAAGGATCGTTAAAGGGGTCAAATAAGTTAATCACACTCAGTTTGCTGATGACACTCTTCTCCTTGGAGGAGCGAGCCCAAATGTGGCAAAAAAGTTCAAAACGGTTCTGGATGACTATCAAGATGCTTCGGGAAGCCTAATTAACTATTCCAAGAGCAAAATATATAGCTGGAATTGCTCCCTGATGGAATTGCATAGTCTGGCCCGAATTCTGAAAATTGAAGGCAATTATCTATGGACAGATTTCATTTATTTGGGAATCCCAATCTTCAAAGCAAAATCGAAAGTCTCCAGTTGGGGCTCGTTGATTGAAAAGCTCCCAGCAAAAATCAAAGCATGGGAAGCATCTTGGCTGAACTTAGCAGGAAAAACTGTGCTCCTTAAATCTGTTCTCGCTAGTATGCCAGTCTTTCAAGGCTCTCTTCTTCTAGCACCAAGTACAGTTCTTGGCAAAATTGAAGTGCTCCTGCGGAGATTCCTGTGGAAAGGGGGAAAGCATAATGAAAATAGACTCCCTTTGGTTAACTGGACAAAGGTCACAACTCTCTTTTTGGAAGGTGGGCTGCAACTTCGAGACCTTCGTGCTCAAAATTTAGCACTGCGAGCAAAGCTACTATGGAATATGGTCACCCGGAACTCTACTTGGAGTAAGCAGGTGCTATGGAAGAAATATTTTTCCGGATCAAGACTTCGATGTTTGGATAAGAGTCCGAAAGTTGTTAAGGGGTCTCCCTTGTTCTCTCTTTGTTCTAAAGCCTTGACCTTCTTCACTCAAGCTCTTACTTGGTCCCCGGGAAATGGTAAGAAGATCAGGATTTGGGAAGACTCCATCCTCGGACACCCACCTCTTGGGACCTTGGAAGGAATGGAAGGGATAAGGAGATACCTCTCAAGTACCGGAAAAAATACGCTTTCAGCCATTTCTAGATGGACTTCGGATGCCAAACAGCTATGGGTAGGATGGGAAATACCGGACTGTCCGTCTCATATTTTAAATGAACAAGCATTTCTTTTCCATTGTTTGCAGGGGAAATCTCCCATATATATTCATCTGAAGGATGCTAGAGGTTGGGGATCCAAATCTGGGCTTTATTCAGTAGCCGAAGGGTACAAATGCATCAAGGATATCCCCCATGCGCCCTCTTCACCAGTGGTCTGGAAGTTTGTCTGGTCTAGTAAATCCCTTCCCAAAGTTGATCATTTTACTTGGTTATTGGCTCACAATAGTGCTCTTACAGCCTAAGTTCTGCGCCGGAAAGGCTGGGAAGGCCCTTCCCGATGTCCTCTATGTTTGGCTAATGAAGAGACGACCTCCCATCTTTTTATCTCCTGCCCCTTCGCCCAAGAAGTCTGGGGCCTTATGACCTCCCCTTGGTCATTGTCTTTGCAGTTTGAAGAGGTCTCCTCTCTTTTCAGTAATTGGGCTCTTATCTCCCCTGTTTCCTCACATTCGAAGGACTTTTTAGGACTCTCTTGGCTGATTCTGCCAAAATTTATATGTTGGAAACTTTGGCTTGAACGTAATAATAGGATTTTCCGAGGTATCTGCTCTAGCCCCCCTCAGGTAGAGGTCAAAATTAAAGCTCTGTTGGGTGACTATCTATGCTCTCAGCCTGCTAAATTCATCTGTTCCCCTCTAAATTCCTTGGAAGAATCGTGGATTCTCCCCTTGAACCCAGGTAAACTTTTCGAGTCAGGCCAGGACCCCAAGTTGCAGGCTTGGGAAATCAGAAAGAATAGCACTGAATTCCTGATCTAGAAAAAGAATGTAGGAAGACATCTACTGTTTTTTGACGGTGCATCAAAGGGGAATCCAGGGAAGGCAGGAGGAGGAGGGGGGCTTTTTGATCCCAGAGGAAATTTGATTCTGAAATTTTCCTGGGGCTTAGGTATGGAATCCAATAATGTGGCAGAGGCTCTTGCATTATGGCAAGGTCTGAACCAAGCCTCGCTTCTGGGAATTACTGAATTAACGGTTGTGAGAGACTCTAGATTGATCATTCAAGCTGTCATAACTCGAAATCTTCCGCCCTCCTGTCACCTGAAGCAATTGATAAAACGCACTCTAGCTCTGCTGCCAAAGTTCCGTGATATTGGATTTTACCATGTCTTTCGTGCTAACAATGGAATAGCGGATCAGGCTGCTAACGAAGTCGTCTCCCTCAGCAAGGGAGCTCTTAAACTCAACAATGCTCTTAGTCTATGTCTTTTACCCTAGGCGCATTGCCTCAAAAGATCTCAGGAGCGATCTGAGCTCGCCTGGGGGAATTCTGAACGTGGAACGGATACTTCTCAGACGAAATCTGATAATACATTTGCATAGGTTGACGAGCAAAGGATTGAGCGATAAATGGCTTCCATCGAAGGCTTCAGTTCCTCCTCTCAGGAATCATGGGCAGGAACGGAGGAAGGGATTACAGATAGCTGTAGAAGGGTCTGCCGCCTTGGCCAATTTCTTCAGAATTCAGAGGAGAGTGAGGGCAATCGATTGGAGGAGAATGGAACTAGGATGCCTGAGAAATTAGAAACTCTGCATACCAGGATCCTCAAGGAAGAGACTGAGGTGTGGAAGCTTTCTGAAGGACTTCATAGGTACAAAGGAGATCAGAAGACGACATCTGTTGTTGTTAATGATGTTGCTCGAGCTCTGGAATCCAGCGTTCGGTTGCTGTTAGGTGTTATCTTCAGCACAAGTTTGTATAAGCCTGATGTGTCACTACAGGCTGTTAGCTTTTTGATTCTAAGAAAGATCTGCCTTACTTTCAGGCTTTTAATATGTAAACCTTCTGTGGCTCAGCCACTGTTTTTTATTAAATAAAAAACCTACTCGTTATTGTTAAAAAAAAATTAACAGTACAACAAACATAAAAATATTTATAATTAACGAAACTTAGGATAAATTTAGCTAACATAAAATGCTAAGACAACCATTCAAAATAATGCTAGCATTAATCCACCTTTGAGCAATGCATAAGAAAATATATGCGTGTTGATTTTGGATTATAAACTTTGGATATCTAAACATTTCAGTATGAATAGTACAAATTCAAAAATGACCATAGATGATAAAAACCTTAGATATGACAACATATAATTCATTGAGAATAGCAAAGTTGGCAATAAGACCTCAAATCTATTAACCAATGAGATCACGACATATATGAGTTTTTTTATTATATAAATAATAAAAAATAATGTTTTTAGTTCTGTAGTTCGAATAATAGAAATTATGCAAATTTCAAACGAAAAACTAATATAAAGTCAATGAATTGTGAATCGCTATAAACTTTGGATATCTAAACATTTCAATATGAATAATACAAATTCAAAAAAGTACCGTAAATGATAAATTTTTTGGATATGGCAACATATAATTCATTGGGAATAGCGAATGTGGTAATAAGACCTCAAATCTATTATCCAATCAGATCATGACATATATGGGTTTTTTTTTTTATTTTATAAAAAATAATGTTTTTAGTTATGTAGTTCGAACAATAGAAAGTATGCAAAAATTTGTAGTCAAACGACAAAACAATATCAATTCAACGAATTATCGATCGCTATAATCCCTCTACCCCTTTGCCAGGGACTAATAATGTGAAAAGAAAAGTGACACTCAACATTGAAAAAAGTTATTACATGAATACTCCATTAAATTGATATATAATATGTGAATGTTTAAAAACATTTTTGATATAGACACTAATGTCAATCTAATATGATCATGTTTAGAAGCATTTTCTAAAGTTTTGGATAATTTAAAGGGAGCATGTTCAACATAAATCATTGGAAAGGCCAAAGAAAATATATTTTAAACTTCATCAATAATTATGTGTATGTGGTAGTGTTCTCTTAAATTATATTCAAGACAAATGGATTTGCAACAAATGGAACTATGATTGGAACCTGTTAAATGTAACAACCCTAGTAGAATATATGTTTAGGGATTATTAAGTAAAAATTTATTAGGTAATTAATTTTTCTAACATGTTATTAATTAAACAAAGATTGGTATAATGATACTAATTAAATATTTATTAATTAATTAATTGATATAATTTGATTAATTAATTACCTGTTACATTCATTGACATGAGTATTAAATTTAAAAGGGTTAATAAATTTAATTRTKTAAATTAAAKGATTWYRTATACRGAGGGGATAAGGRGCATTRAWAAAYGGATAAGGAACATTAATAATTGGATAAGGGGCATTAACTATGTGGATAAGGTAATAAATGTGTAGGTAAAGAAATAAATGAGGAGAAAGGGTGGTGAAGGGGGGATATGAGTGGAAGAGGTTTACGGAAGGGGGGATTATCATTCTACTTGGATTTGCTGGAGAGAGTTTGAGTTTGGGAGTCGGGGGAAAGGATCAGTACAGGGGGCACCAGTTTGCTGGAGGTTTTGGGCACAGGGGCCAGGATATTCATATGGTATCTTGGAGCTAGGACGTTGTCCTAGTTGGCAGGGTGGAAACACGGTTTTGGGTAGTGTTTGACACAGTTTCAGCAACGAACAACCAGATCGACGGGGGAATTAGCATCAAGGAGAGGTAATTTATTTATTCTGTTAAGTAATTCTTATGCTATGGATAAAATTTTATTTTTTTTCGAATATCATATGCTCATATGTTGGTGATTGAATTATTTTTGTATGAGGAAGAATTATATGCTAAATCAAATTAAATTTTGTATTTTTTTTACAGCTACTACACATGGTATCAGAGCTTCAGCTTGAAGCACTGGGGCCTTAACGGCCAAGTTCCCAGCTCCAACTCCAGCTCCGCCTAACTTGCAAACCAAACACATAAATTTTAACACAAATATAAATATAAATGAAATACATATTGAAAATGTAAAAACAAATATCACAATAAAAACAAAACTTTAAAGACCAAAGACAAAACTAGGCTACAATATAGTACTAGGACTTGCTAATTTTCTTTAAGACTTTTTTTTTTACCACTAAGAGGTTTTATCTCTTGGTTTTATTTTTGAAATGCTTCAAACATATGTAGAATGTAATTTCCTTTCATTTCGAATAGAAATTATGATTTTTCTAAGAAAATGTATATCGGGAGTTAGGACCAACAACGGTGATTGCTGATAACCAAAATAACCATTAGATTTCATAGAGGATAGCTCGCATTTGTCCTAATATACAACAAGCAAACTAGGTTAAAATAAGATTCAATAAAAGAATATTATCAGTAATCTCAAGTAAACATAACTTGCAGATATCTGATACACAAAGTATCAACAAAGCAACAAGGTACAAAAGGTATCACTAACCTAGTTTACTGGCACCTCTAACACATTTAAAGAAATATATATGTGCACCGATGCATTATCTACCATTCAAGCCAAATATAAATCTCCTAAAATCGCTGGAAAGGTGTTCTCTTAAACATGAGTTCGTTATTTAGGTCTATGAACAAACCTGGTATTATCTGCGGAAAGTGGGATTAACCATCTCTCCTATCATTTGAGGTCAAACTATGTACTGTTGCAGTAATGACAGGTTTACAATGCCACCTAGGCTATAAATACATAATTCTCATCCTTCGTGAATGTTTAGAAACTAAGGACGACTCTCAAGTAGAGTAATGAATAGTCTACAAGGCCATCTAAATATCTAAATATCAACATGCTGACATGGAATTTGGCAGCTGTTTCCGTTACCAAAATGGCATGAAGTGGCTGTGAAACATTTCCCAGCAATTTCCTATAACTCAAGACAGTTGATTCCAATTTTTCATTTTTTTATTTTCTACCAAGCATGGGTAGATATTACAGCTTATAATCTGGGAAGAATGAGTTATAAATAAATAGCTAAACTATGGTTACGTGATGAGAAATGCCATCCCTTCAATACTTTAATTTTGTTCCTTTTGTTCTTCATATCATAAGAAAATCAATGATGCACCTTGTAAATTCACATCTGCATTTCCTACAAGTCTGGAAAAGCATTCCACACGTGGAGAAACATTCCTCAAGTTAGAGAAGACTCCTGTAAAGGACAAACTTCTAATCTCTTGTTTCCGTGTTTACAAAATAATAAATAAATATAAAAAAATAATAAATAAATATATAAAAAAAAAAATTAGGGTTTGAAATGGCACAAAAAAAAAACCTGCCAGAGGTTAAGATGCACAACAAAATTCGAATAGAGAGATAGAGAAGGCCACCGTAAAGAGTTGTGTGTGCGCGCAGGTGATGTGAGTCTGAACCATAACCAAACTATAAATCCACATGTCGATCAACAAGTTCACACATTCACCAACACAAGCGTCGAGCCTTTTCTATTCAATGTCTCAACAATACAAATGTCCAGCCAAATCCACGAGTAAGCACTTACCACAAGTCATACACAAAGCACCAAAGCCCAACGATCAAATGCCAAGCCACCGAAGAAAAAGCTTAATGCACAACACATCTCTACACTCGCAGAACCACAGCCGAACCCTACACATGGAATGGCATCACGCAGAACAACGCGTGAGCTCCGGGGAATGGTATCACGCAGCACCAATACACAAACCCGGCGCGTGAGATCCGGGGAATGGCATCACGCATCACCCAATGCACAAACCTAGCACGTGAGCTCCAGGGAATGGCCTCACGCGTCACCCAATACACAAACCCAGCGCATGAGCTCTGAGGAATAGCCTCATGCTCTAGAAAATAAAAAAAATATATAGCCACTCATCTACAGACCATGCGCAAGGCACAGGGAGGAGGCAGGAACCACAGAGCCGAACGCATCAACACCAAACTGAGAAGCTAGCGCACAAGTGCCAATGACATAGCAATGAGCTAAGAGGAGGAGATTCCACGAGGGTTTGAGTGCTCAAACGCATCTAAAGATTCAAAATATATACAATAGATTAAAAATAAAATTATTGCGCCCAATCCCACAGCTGTTGAGCCGAGCAGCTACACCAACAGATAACACAAAGCCTGTGCCGAACACCAGGCTGTCAAGAAGGAGCCCACGATGAAGCCCTTGTGCAAAACGCCTTGAAACAAAAAAAAATATATACATACAAGCCAACGTCCAACAAGCCGCGGCCAAGAGAAGAGCCTGCAAGAGGCATTTTCTCTTGCACTACATCAAGCCGAGCAAGCCGAGCGCTCAGCCAAGTCGAGACCAAACGCCCAAGCACTGAACCGAGAAGGAAAACCGTGTTCAGGAATTAGAAAACAAAGGAATGAATTCGGGGTTAGGGCTTGTATAGCCTTCTATTTTTTTAAGATTATTTTATTTTAGGTTGGGACAGGCGGGAAAAGAGGGAGGGGGCACGTGGGCCTCATGCGAGGTCCAACGATGCCCCAGGGCCATTTTTTATATATATATAGATATTTGTATATATATTAATAACTTCAAAACGAAGGTAATTATAAAACATCAATTAAAATTATTTTAAAATAACTTTTTATTTTTATTATTATTTATATATATATATATATTTTTAATATATTCGTTTTCTTTTTAAAACATTTCCTTATTTAAATTCTTAAAAAAAAAAAAATATAACTTAAGTAAGTTAATTAGGCTTAATTAATGTATAAGTAAATTTTTTTTTTTACAAAAGATTGTTTGACTCCCCGAGAGTCGAACTCGTGACCTCCAAGTAGCCAAAGGCCCCACACATTCACACCAACCACTACATCACACATGAGTCTTTACAAATAAATTCTTATACTTAATAGATTAATGGTAACACTGTATGATTAAAGTGGTATTATTATTAGGAGGATATAGTATGAAGATTAAGACTAACTGGCTTATTACCTAATCTATTGATCCAGAGCCAACTAACCGAGTTGAATCATAATTAGTGAATGCACTGGAAATCAAGGTAAAGGCTTATTTAGTGTTGTTGATCTTTGTATCCTAGGTATAAACTCCGATTGTCCAAGCGTCAGGCTCACGAGACCGTACACACAATTCGTCGAGCCGAGCGCCAAGTTCCTCCACTCCATTCCACCAGTCAAAGTCAACACTAAATCTCAATGCAGAAATCGACAACGCCAACAGTACACGCCACGGAAAAGCTCACGAGTCAAGCATCGGAGGATATATAGTTGTAAGCGAAAAGTTAAAAAGGACTTAGACTAGGACATGCGGGGAGGAGGCGACATATGCACTAGGAGAGTAAGCATAGGAATTGGAGAGTATGGCGCAAGGCTAGCATAGCTACAGGGAAAGGGAACCAATAGTTTTTTTTATAGGGGTGAAGAAATCAAGCTTAGAAGCTTAATCCTAACCCTAACCTAGCCAATCCCCTAAAGGAGTAATGTCTATTTACAGACAAGTAGCACCAATTCGAAACGTCCTTGAACTCACAACTTTGGTCGATGCAGGTTAAAGCATACAGGATGGTCAGGACTTGAGGGAGTCGAGGCAGGGGAGCGTCGTCGCAAGCACTGCCAACACCACCATTGCCTGAACTAGCTCTCATACTGCGCTCGTTGGAAGCCATTAATGAGACTTTAAAGGGGCGACAACCGACAGGGACTGAAGTGGAACCCCCACCGTCTGGAACGGGTAATCCAGAAGCGTCAGGGGATTCAGGGGGAGGACCTCCACCCGAAGACATCACGTGAGAATTGCATAAGATCAAACTTCCGGAGTTTGCCGGGGGTCGCGCCAATGAACGCGCGGAAGCATGGTTGGAAGGCATGACAAAGTGTTTTTCCTTAAGGGACTATGCATCCAACTCAAAGGCAAAGATCGCAATTTTTCAGTTAAGAGATAACGCCTTGAACGGGTGGGGCAACCTAGAAAGACAACTGCACCTTACCCCAAACATAGTATCTTGGGAACTTTTCGAGGAGAGGTTCCGAAGAAAATATCTACCAACATACTACGAGGAACAACAGGTAGGGGCATTTCATGCCTTAGTACAGGGAAACGGAACTGTAGAAGAATATGAGATCAGATTTATGGAACTGGTCAAATATGTTTCGTATATGGATAATGACCAACGACAGGTAGAGCGCTTTGTCTATGGATTGAACCCTAAGATAAGAGCTATGGTATGGATGTGGAAACCGTCTTCAGTAGCAGAGGCGGTGGAAAATGCACGTTATGTGGAAGAACACATGAACTTAACCGGGGGTACAAGACCGACATTTCTGCATCGTCCTGGATTTGTAGGGAAGGCCCCGAGGACATTTCCTAGGGGAGGGGGCTCAAGGCCACCGCCATATGGTAACAAGTCGTGCCAAGGACAGTAGCCGCAAGGATTTCAATGGCAACGAGTGCATCATCCCGTTCATTGCCAACAACACAGACAGGTCCACGACCATCTCAGAGAACAACTAGTAGGGGCAGGGGTTCCAGGGGAAGGAACTCATTTAAGAGATAGTCACATAATAGTGCACAGGTACAATCTCGTGTTACCTGTTGGGGGTGCAGAGGACCCCATTACCAGCGTGACTGCCCAGAGTTACAATCAGGGTTCGTGCATAGAGAAGGAAAGGCACCGATGGGGAGAGCAAGTAGCAGCCACCAGATTTACATAGCGGTTAATAATTGCCTGACCGGACATCAATCCACGGTGGTGGAGTCATCAGGTACGCTAAATCATATCAATGTTAAGATTTTGTTTGATTCTGGTGTGACAGATAGTTTCATTTCACCATCTGC
>JASDQU010249386.1:3524-20071 GCA_032191745.1 Picea mariana | reverse complement strand
GAGGGATTTTATTTAGTGTTATCAACAAGATTTTACAAAATCCTTATGGTTGCAGCAATCATTTTCTACAACATCAAGTTCTAGCCACTAAAATTCATAAATAAACCACCCTATCAATAGCTTATAGCAAATAGAAAAATTACCAAAGCTTAAAAGTAAATTTCAATGGTAGAAAGGTGAGTAAGAAAGTGAAAGAGAGTGTGTTTGTTGCATCCCTATTGGCTATAGCTAAAATTTTAATACAACAACTATATTACTTAGATAAACAAGATACCCTTAGGGAACAATGTAGCTTAAATCATGTAGTACTAAATTCCAAACTTGAATAATTCAATCTCTTTGATATCATGTTTACCAATGCATAATTTTCAATATCCAATGCAAACAAGATTAGTGCCTTTTATATTGGGTTATGGAGTCTCCTTTTTATGAGCTAGAGTTTATTAGTCCTCTAGGGTTGTAATCCCTTTTACTCCCTAGAGTAAACAAACCTATAAAGGTAAATCTACAAGGGTGTAAGCCTTTTTACTCCTTGTATCAACCTTTGCAAATAGCCTTTTCAATGACAACAAAGATAGATATTTATGGAGGGTGTATTCCATTATAATTCCTAAAGGGTTTGACAAATTAAAATAAAATCAAGAATAAAACATACAATTGCAAATATGTTTTACCTAATCCAAGAGATAATATGAAAAAACCTACCTTATCAAGAATATTCCACCACAGTTTCCAAGAAACAAGCATCAAAGTGATAGCACTAGCCATTTTCCTCCAATAGACAAGCATTCCATCCAAAAACATCAAGACAAAGTTAGAGATAATTTCCCAAGTAGGGAGAAAATTTCAGCCAAGAGAGTATGTAATTATCAAAGACATGATCATAAAATGAGAGTGATATGACCTTTATTTATACAAGTTCATCTAACCCTAATTTTTCCACATAAAAGTTCAAAAACAAATCAAAAGGAGGTCGACCTCCTCTATTTTCCTTTACAACTTACAAAATATAAAAACACATAAAACAAATATGTTAGAAGGGTGACATCATTCCCTAACAGGTGATGCTAGGCCTCAAAAGTGAGACATTGAGCCTCTTCATGCAAGTCGTTGGGCCTCCAAAGTTCATGTCCATATCACATGCTCTGGAATGTCATGTCATGCATATAAATTCTTCAAACCACATCATATTTTTTATGGGACCATGAATTCCATCAAAATCCTAGCCTTTAAATGATGTCAAGGATTGGAAGGTGACATATTGGGCCTCCAAAGGGAAACGTCCAAGTGCCAAGGGATACACTGCCATCCTCTAATGTTTTCAAAGTGCCTCCAAAGGAAATATCGATCATATCAAATGTAAAATGGATTTGGGTCCTCTGCCCATCTTGTGGGGCATGACATCCATCCTTGGGGTTTTCAACTCCTCATGAAGGTCAAAAGGGAACAATCCTCCATGGAATATCTTACACCTGGAAAGGCCCTATAAATACAAACAAGTACACCCTCCAAGGCTCCACAAGTCACATGTATCATTCCAAGTAATCCACCTTTAATAAAATAACCACCCAAATATGTTCATTAATCCCCCCTTTTCAAACAAAACAAATTCTCAAAGACCTTATATAAATTTCCAAATTTAAGTATGGGAGGGTTGTCATGGTTCCCTATTGGGTAAACCAATCCCAAAATCAAGGAAAGTTTCCCAAGAATACCCTCTCTAAGTCATGTAATGGGTATGAGGTCGATGGGGCTAATACTTTTGGGTGTGTGGTTCTTGACATATCAAGGGCTCATATTGTCTCATTTATGGGCTCCTTTGTGGAGGCTGTGTTGCATCCTTGTTTGAAATGAAACATGTTTCCAAGCCCTTATTTACATTAATTTTTTATGGTCCAAAACATTGAGTTCTATGTGAAATGGAAAGTAAGGAGAATCACAATTCCACTTGAATCTAGGTACACATTGAGTGCCTTATGCAAGGAAAGTAAAAGACACTGCAAATGCATTCCCTCAACAATTGTGACATTTATTAATTATGTGTTTTATTTTACATGTCCTTGGTTTTTATTTAGAGGAATTTAATTTATCTCAGGACCTTTGGGTGAACATCCAAAGGATAATCTATGTCTTTTATCTTTTTCTACCTACAATAGTTATGGGCCTTTAGCCCATTCTTCCCACAAAATAAGGTACAAGCCCTTCTTGGGGTCAATAATCCCACAAAACCCAAAATATGAGGAAATTGAGGGGAGGAAATATGGAAATTGGTAAGTATGTGTGGGAATGTTATGATGACCCTTCAAGGAGACTCCCTAGTAGCAAACCTTTCTTGAGGGTGATCCAATTACTAGGAAACCATGTCAACCACCGAAGTCAAATGAGGCAAAAGGTATAATTTCCAAGAAAATATTTCATAATAAAGAAAGGACTATTTGCAGCATACTCAAATGATTCAATTATTAAAATGGAACTTACCATGAAACTAGACTTGTTACCTCATGAAGCAATACCTATTTTCCTCTATGGGACAAGTTGGTGTGGTGGAAATTATTTTCGTCGATCAAATGGTGATGTGTGGTAAGAGAAGGGGCCTTGTATGCTCATATAGCTCTCAATACTACATGTCTTCAACCTAAGGGTATTGATACATCATCTCCTTAATTACCCTAGGCTCGGGGGTAATAGGTGCCAAATCATCTTCACAACCTCTTTTTTTCCTTGACCTAGAACAACCATTCCATGATAAAGATAAGGGGTTGTAGGATTGGATACTAAAAAAGTTATTTGATCCCTTGAGGTCACCAAGGAAGCCTCCCTTGTGGTGGACCTCTTCCATCACTAAAATTAGGGAATTCTTTACTTAGGTGAAAAAGGTATATTATTCCATAGTTATGTAATATTTGGGGGTCTTGTGCTTAACTTTGCACAAGTAGAAATATTGCAATAACATTTTGGCACCATTGTTGGGGAGGATTGAGTAATTCTCCTCAACAACACATATTTGGAAAAATTTATCCCAGATTGCTTACCTTACAAGTTTACCTAAAGACTTCGCTGAGGTTAGTTCCCTCACCTTCCTTTGATGATACTAAAGAGATCATATAGAAATTCCACTAACATATTCCAAAGTTACCAATGCAGGAAAATCATTGGAAAGCATGTGGAGAAAGACCTCTCAGCATTTGGGAATCTATATGGAATCTCA
Source organism: Picea mariana (assembly GCA_032191745.1). Taxonomy (NCBI): domain Eukaryota; kingdom Viridiplantae; phylum Streptophyta; class Pinopsida; order Pinales; family Pinaceae; genus Picea; species Picea mariana. Next base: position 16,863 of record JASDQU010249386.1, on the reverse strand, counting down.
ACGCTAGCATTTATGATACATATTTTGAAGCATGCCTTAACTCAACACCGAAAAAATCTTTTGAGGCACGCTTGAATGATCACGAGCGAAGTGGGAGTTTCCACTCTTTCTCTAGACTATGACTACACTAGGATAGTTGTTAGGATATGTTTTGATGTAGACAAGTAGTCAAGGGGAACCCTAAGAGACCTTTGAGATAAATAGAGGTTTTGTACTCACAAATGAGGCTAGCTACGAGTTAGTAGGATATTTCTGAGTTTTTAGTTTTTGTTTTGATTATAGTTGTATCCATTTTCACTTTGGAATATAACAAAGGAAATTTGACCCAATGCATGGTGTGTACATTATTTGCAATTCCCTGTTATTTTGTTTTCATGAATGAATGAATGAATTTCATTATGAATAGGTGGAACTGTGAATTTTAAGATAAGTTTCAGTTGTTTCTCTTCTGTCGATTGGTGCAAGGTGTGCACAAAAAATGAAAGGAGTGTGTTGATGGGATCTGTTTCGATTCCAAAGCTCAGAAGAGATAGCACGAAACTTTCCCTTTGCTAGGAGTGCAAAGTGAATGATGCAAGGCGTGCACAGTCGTCCACAGAAACTCGAATCTGCATAAGAATTTAGTGCAAAGTGTGCATAGAGAAAAAGGATAATTCCAAGGAGGACAAGAGGAATTTATATTCAAGAAATCCTTTAGATTTGAGTTATCAAAATCCATGAAATGCAAGGAGTGTGTGGGAAGTCAAAGTATTCACAAAGCCAAGCTTAAGAGTAATAAGGCTTCTCATAAGTGTGGACGATATCTAAGAAATGGACTCATAGGAAGGATCAAGGTCAGATCCTTTGGCTCCTTCAAAAATATTCTAAGTCCGAAGAAAGCGTAAGCTCAGGGGAAAAGATATGGATAGTCTGATCAACATCCAAACAATGAGGAGTGAATGCAAAGGAAAAGATCCAAGTCATTTCATATGAGCGCCTTATTCATTCAACCAGAGAACAAACAAAGGATTTCAATTGTCTGATATGCACGCAAAAGGATCATAGCCATCCTACCAAGGTAATGTGCACTAACGATAAATATTTGGAAGTGCACAGGAGAATCATACTTACAAAGTTATGAAATTATCGGAACCATCCATCATCAAGCGGTGACACGTGGAGAAGGATCAACGTTTCTCTGACTCATGACTCATAGAATTCAAAGGTAGAGTTATAAGAACTCGCGATAAGGGAGAAGGGAGGTGTACAGTCTTACAACTTCACGAAGCACAAATTCTCGATACTCGAAAAGGAGATCAGGAGCGTTGGATCGAGGGGATTATGAACCGTTGATATAGCAAGTGGAGAGTTCTCAAGTTCATAACTTGGGCAAACAAAGGTAACAAAAATTCCAGGGATTCAATATACAAAGTCGCGGAGTGCCTTTCATTTAGGATACTAGTCACAACCTTGGTCACATAGAAGGAGGGGCTTAACCAGGAGAGCTAGTGCCTAAATACGTTGAAGCTTTGAAAGCGTTAAGGAGAAGCTCATAGGTTCCATATAATCTATTCCTTAAGAATAAGGGGGCCTATTCATTTGATTGAAGGTTCTTGAGGGGACGAAGAGTCAGTCAAACTCAGTTTCTTGATCGATCCTATACCGGGAGATCGAAAAACCCTTAGGAGAGAAGGATGGTGTACATCAAGTGGTATCAGAGCTGAATTTTTTCTTGCAGACAACATGAAAAGGAGAGGAGACAAAAATAACTCAAAGATGTACTCTATGTGTGATAGACAGTCAACACAATGCCACCAAGGATATGAGTAGAACCACCTTTATCCAATCAAGTTTTGGAAAGGGAGATGTGATAACTTCTTGCAAGATTAGAGGTGATGGAAGTAGCACAGAGATGAGCTCTTGATGTTGGAGATGTCAACAATGTAGAAAGTGAAGAAGTTGTGGGCGAGAATGTTGCCGAAGAAGCTGCAGGAGAGGATGTTGACGAAGAAGGCTTGTTGAGAGAAGTTTCTAGATTGGGAGGCAAAGCTAAGATAGAGGTCCCAATGTATGAAGGAAATTTAGATTTTGAAGAGCTGCTAGATTGGATAAGATCGTTGGAAAATCATTTCAACTATGTAGATGTTGATGAAGAGAAAAGGGTGAAACAAGCTATCACTAAACTAAAAGGACATGCAACGTTGTGGTGGGCTGAACTGCAGGATGAGAGGAGAAGCAAAGGCAAATAAAGGATAAATAAATGGGACATAATGGTAGCCAAGTTGAAGGATAAATTCATGCCCAAATATTATCAGATCAATCTGTTCAGAAAATTGCCGAACTTGAGGCAGAAGGGTATGATAGTTAAGTAGTACAGAGAGGAGTTCTACAGGTTGAACATAAGAACTGGACAAAGAGAGAGAGATGAGGAGAAATTTGTGAGATGTATAAATGTCCTGAGATATGAAATCCAAGATGAGCTCACCATGATGTCGGTAAGGATAGTAGAGGATGCTTATCAATTTGCACTAAAGGAAGAGGAGAATTTGTCCAGAAAACAAAGCCAGTGAGGAAGAGGTAAAAGCCTAGTCCCAAACAAAAGAAAGGGATTTATCCATGACAGAGCACATAAATTTAAGGACGAAAATGAGAAACCACATAGTCAATCAGAAAGAGGAGGAAGTTCCTGAGAAAGACAAGGTGGTGGAAGAAGTTCTTCTAGAGGAAGAGGAATAAGAGGAAGAGGAGAAGTAAGATGTTATGCCTATGGAAATACAGTGCACATGTCTTTGGAATGTCTTAAGAAAAATAAAGAAGTAGGAGGTGAGGCTCACATTTCAAAAGCAAAGAGAGGGAATGTTGAATCAGAAGGGGCAGAGGATGGAAGATCCCTGATGTTGAGAAAGGTTCTCTTGAAACCAAAGGTAGAAGTTGAAAAGCTAATGTAGAGGAAAAATCTCTTCAGAACAACTTTCAAGACTAAAGATAGAGTATGCAATGTGATAATTGATAGTGGGAGAACTGATAACTTAGTATCCACAGAGATGGTGGAAAAATTGGAGCTGGAGACAACTGCACATCTGAAGCCATACAAAGTCTCATGGTTGCAGAAAGGACACCAGGTAATGGTTACTAAACAATGCTTGGTTGAATTTAAGATAGGATGATATAGAGATGAAATTCTATTTGATGTAATTCCCATGGATGTATGCCATATTTTGTTGGGAAGACCATGGTAGTTTGACACGAATGCCATTCATGATGGGAGGAAAAATACATAAACCTTAGAGAAGAATGGTAGAGGACACATGTTTCGGCCAATAGAGTAGAAGAAATCGAAAGAGGAAGCCAACACAAGAATAATTCTCATGATAAAGAAGGAACTCCTGAACGAAATCAAGAAAGAATAGAAGATGCAGTTCACTTTGGTGAGGAAACCTAGAGTTATCCTTACAAGTACTTCGATGGATGATTTTCCTGACATGGTGGTGGATGAGTTTCCTAACTCATTTCCACCCATCATAAGTATCAACAATCATATTGACTTGATACCAGAAGAAAGTATACCAAACAAAGCAGCATATAGGTTGACACCTTGAGAGAATGAGGAAGTGAAGAACCAAGTTCAAGAATTGTTATACAAGGGTTTGGTCAGAGAGAGCTTGAGTCCATGCACATTACCAACTTTTTTGATTCCAAGGAAGGACGGAGGATGAAGAATTTGTACAGACTCAAGGGCCATTAACAAGATCACCATCATGTATAGATTCCCTTTGCTAAGAATGGATGATTTAATGGACTGTTTAAGTGTAGATTTTTTTTTTTCCAAAATAGATTTGAAAAGTGGATATCACCATATTAGGATGAGACAAGGTGATGAGTGGAAGACAACCTTTAAGAAAAATGAAGGTTTATATGAGTGGCTTGTTATGCCATTTGGCTTAACAAATGCCTGGAGTACTGTTATGAGGTTGATGAATGAAATATCGAAAGGCTTCATTGGCAAGTTTGTGGTTGTATATCTGGATGATATACTGGTCTTTAGCAAGACTAAAGAGGAGCATTTGAGACACCTGACGCTAGTGATGAGGAGACTACAATAGGAGAAGTTGTTGATAAATCTGAAGAAGCCCTCTTTTATGAAGACAAAGCTCGTCTACTTGGGTTTTGTGATCTCTTCAAATGAACTAGAGATGGATCCAAAGAAGGTGAAATCAATTAAAGAATGGTTGTCACCAAGGAGTATGTTTGAGGTAACAAGCTTCCATGGATTAGAAAGTTTATATAGGAAGTTCATCAGAGACTTCAATGGAATTTTTGCACCAATGATGGATACTGTGAAGAAAAAGCACAAGTATTTTAAATGGACATAAGAGGCCGAGAAGAGCTTCAATATACTGAAGGAGAAAATAATAGAACGACCAATTCTGGTCTTGCCAAAATTTGAAAAGACATTTCAGGTGAGATGTGATGCAAGTGGAGTTTCAATTGGAGAAGTTTTGAGACAGGCTAATAGACATGTTGCCTATTTCAGTGAGAAGATGAATGAGACCAAGAGAAAATACTCCATGTATGGTAAGGAGTTTTGATGCCATAATTCTAGCCTTGAAGAAGTGGAGGCATTACTGTGTCCCACAAGAATTTGTCTTGTATAACGATAACCAAGCTTTATAATTCATAACTAGATAGGAAAAATTGAATCAAAGGCATGCAAAGTGGGTCATGTTTATGCAGAATTTTACTTTTGTCATAAAACATATTGCAAGGAATGCTAACAAATTTTCTGATGCATTAAGCAGGAGATGTTTGATTCTGCATGAATTTCAAGTGAAGATCTTGGGGTTTGAACACCTTAAGGACATGTATTGTGATGATATAGATTTCAAGGAAGCATATGAAGCATGTGAAAATTCTATGCTGAGATAGAAGCCAGTGGAAAGAGTATATGATTCAGGAGGGATTTTTGTTCAAAGGAAATCAAATGTTCATACCAAAATTCTCAATGAGGGATAACCTTTTGAAGGAAAAGCATAGCGGAGGATTGCCTAGACATTTCGGCCATGATAAAACATTTTCACAGTGGAGCAATTCATACTATTGGCTAGGTATGAGAAAAGAAGTGATAAAGTTTGTGAACAAATGTAGAATCTGCCAACATGCAAAAGGAAAAACACAGAGCAATGAATTGTATCCACCATTGCCAATACCAGAGAGGCTTTGGGATGCAATAAGCATGTATTTTGTGTTGGGACTGCCAAGAATGAAAAGAGGATTTGATTCCATATTTGTGGTCGTGGATAGATTTTCAAATATGGCACACTTAATCCCATGCCATAAGACCAGTGATGCAACACATGTTGTAAACCTATTTTTCAAGAAAGTTGTGAGACTCCATGCCCTACCCAGAAGCATTGTCTTAGACAGAGCCACAAAATTTGTTGGTCACTTTTGGAGAACATTGTGGAAGAAGTTGGGGACATATTTGTCCTTCATCTCAGTCTATCAATCTCAAAAATATGGATAGAATGAGGTGGTAAACATATGTTTGGGAAACTTATTGAGGAGTTTGGTCACTAAGCATCATAATCAGTGTGATCATATTATGCCACAAGCAAAATTTGCATAAATGACTCACCAAACAAGAGCATTGGAAAGAGATCATTGCAAATATTGGATGGAATGCAACCTAGGGGAGTATCTAAATTGAGAAACTTGGAACAGAGTGAGACCAGGAGCGTTGGAGAAGAATATTTTGTTGTAGAAATGTAGAGGCTCCATAACCAAATCAAAGGAAAGTTGTAGAGTTCTATCCAGGAGTACAAACATAGAGCTGATAAAAATTGTAGAGAACTTCAATTTGAAGTAGGAGATCGGGTTCTGGAACATATTAGGAAAGAAAGTTTCTTTAGAGGAACATATGACAAGTTAAAAATGAAGAAGATATGACCATGTAAGATCTTGAGGAAGTTTGATGCAAATGCCTACGAGATTGAGCTGCCAGATAATGTGGGTATATCACCCATATTCAATGTTTTACACCTGTATCCTTAAAGGAAGGATGACACAGAGGGATCAAAATATCAAGAGAAGATTCAATGGGAGAAACAAATGCATGTAGTGGAAAAACCACGGATGGAGAAGATTGTTGATCAGAGGATTGAGAAAAACACTAGGAGGAAGAATTATTTTGAATATATGGTCAAGTGGAAGGGACACCCAATAGAAGATGCTAGTTGGGAAAATTAAGCTACTATTCAGAAGCATGGAAATTTGGTGCAAGAGCTCATGGACAGGAGTCCATGAATTTTTGTCAAGGGGATTATGATGCAGGAGCATCGTTGGAAAGCATGCAGAGCAGGACCTCTCAGTGTCTAGGAAACTGTACGAAATCTCAACGCTAGAAGTTATGAAAGAATTTTGAGGCACGCCTTACCTCAGCATTGGAAAAATATTTTGAGGCACGCTTGAATGATCACGAGCAAAGTGGGAGTTTTCACTGCTGCTTTGGACTGTGTCTGCACTAGGATAGTCATCAAGAAAGGTTTTGATGTAGACAAGTAGTCAGGGGGAACCCTAAGAGCCCTCTAAGATAAATAGAGGTTTTGTACACCCAAATGAGGCTAGTTGCAAGTTAGTAGGATATTTTTGAGTTTTTAGTTTTTTTTTTATTACAGTTGTAGCCGTTTTCACTTTGGAATATAATAGAGAAAATTTGACCCAATACATGGTGTGGACATTGTTTGCAATTCCCTGTTATTGTGTTTTCATAAATGAATAAATGAATTTTGTTAGGAATAGGTGGAATTGTGAATGTTAGGATAAGTTTTAATTGTTTCTCTTCTGTCGAGTGGTGCAAGGTGTTCACACATAATGCAAGGAGTGCGTTGATGGGATCTGTTTCAATTCTGAATCTTATAAGAGATAGCATGAAACTTTCCCTTTTCTATGAGTGCAAAGTGATTGCTACAAGGGATGGACAGTCGTCTGCAAGAACTCGAATCTGCGTAAGAATCTGGTGCAAAGTGTGCATAGATAAAAAGGAGAACATCAAGGAGGACGAGAGGAATTTCTCTTCGAGAAATCCTTTGGATCTGAGTTATCAAAATCCCTAAAATGCAAGGAGTGTGTAGGAAGTCGAAGTATTCTAGAAACCAAGCTTGGGAGGAATATCTCTTTTAATAAGTGTGGACAAGATCTAAGAAACAATATCTTAAGAAGGATCAAGGTCGGAGCCTTTGGCTCCTTCAAAAATATTCTATGTTTGAAGAAAGCGTAAGCTCAGGGGAAAATATTGGACCGTCCAATCAACGTCCGGATGACAATGAGTGAATGCAAAGGAAAAGTCTCATCCATTCAATCTCAGCACTAGAGAAGAGATCTCATTCATTTAATTAGAGTGCAAAGAAAGGATTTTAGTCATCCAATCTATGCACAAAAGGATCATAGCCGTCTGATCAAGGTAAAGTGCACTAATGATAAACCTTTGGAAGTGCATAGGAGAATCAGACTTATGAAGTTCCAAAATCATCAGAACCGTCCATTATCAAGGGGGGACACGTGGTGAGGGATTATCGTTTCACTAACTTGTGACTCAGAAAAGTCAAAGGTAGAGTTATAATAACACATGAATCAAAAAATCACGATTTGATCATAGTCGTTGATCGGAGGAGGGAGTTGAACCATAGATCTGGTCTTGTCGGGAGTTCGCAACTCGGGAAATCAGAAGTGAGAGTTATGGGAACTTGCAAAATCCATGTTTGCAATTTGATATGAGTCATCAAATCGAGGAGGGATCTATATTGTCGATTCATTTTGAGGGGAGGAGATATTAGAAGTTTGGATATCAGGAGAATGGAGGTGTACAATATTCCAAATTCATGAAGCGTGAAGTCCTGATACACGAAAAGGATATTAGGATCGTTGGATCGAGGGGATTCTGGACCGTTGTTGGCCCTTGAGAAAGTTTTGAAGTTACTTGGTCATATTTGACTGTTTTTGGGACTTTGATAGCCTGTTGAAGATGGAGTGCCATACGAAGAAGAGATCATGAGATCTTAGCCCACTTTTGGACCCCCTTTTTGGGTTTTGGGTCAATGTAATGGGAAAGGGATGTCGGCCCATGGGTTTACCCATGGTTAGGCCCACTTTTGTAATGTAGAAATAAACATCTAGGGATATAGTAGAGGAGGATTGTATCTATGTGATGTAAGATACGTCCTAATAGACTATGTAAGTGCTTTGTGCATGATTGTAGAAGGTTTACATAGCTAAGTCCAAGTTGTTGTAGAAGTTATAGAAGGATTTGTGTTGTAAGCGCAAGGAAGAAGGATCTAACGAGCTCTGCAGATATTCTGTCCTATGCAAGGAAGTTTTTTTGGTGGCTTTGTGCCTGTAACCGATTGGATATGATAATAAAGAAGAAGAGTTGGTGGACGTAGCCCCAGGAAAGGGGGTGAACCATGTAAATATGTGTGTTATTCTTTGTTCTTTGACTTGATGTGTTGTCCCTTCTTTTGCAAAGTGGTTTGATATGTTTAGATAAATGTACTTATGCATGGTGCTTCTTAGATATGTGTGAATGCTAGATTTGACATGTACAAAGATGCTTAGTGTTGATCTACTAGATCTTATATTTTTTTTAGTTGCTAAGTGCTAAAATACTTTAGATCTAAGTAAACATTGTGATGCTCTGTGTTATATGCAAAGTATAATAAGGGTTGAATATTGATGAATAATCTATGATAAGTGTTCTGTAAGCAATATAATCACATATATGTGTCCCAACAAAGGTTGCAGACACCTGAGTCTTGCGACCATCCCTTCCTCTACCTTAGGTGAGACTTCATATGTTCGCAAGTGTTGCCAAAAGGGTCGATAATTAGGGTTTTGTTGGTGGATTGTTGTAGCGTTGAACCTTGGGTCTACCCCTGTGAAAACAAATGGTTCCTTTGTCGGGATGTGAAACTATGATTATTGGGAACTGAGGAAGAGGAAGCTTTGTGCAAAGATTCATGATGAAACTGTGGAAGCTCTGTACGAGGATCTGTGCCCTAGTGCACAGTATTCCACTTGATCTGAAAATATTTGTGCGAAAGAAAGAAGGCCAGATCTGAAGAAAAGAAGTGAGATATGAATGCTTTGTGCTCTAAGAAAGGTAAAAGTGGAAGTTTCTAAAGAAAAGAGGTTAGATATATAGAAAGGAGGTAATATCTATAAGCTTTGTGCTCTGATAAAGGTAAGAATAGTCAAAAGTTTTTAGATCTGGAAGCTTTGTGCTCTGCAAAAGTAAAATAAGTGAAAAATTTTGTTTCTAGAGTATGGATCTACGTATGTTTGATAGATTTTGTGCTAGATTGAAAACTAGGGCTCTGATAGATGAAATAAAGCTTGACATGAATAGATCTGATAAGTGCAGTGATAGATATGTTATACCTTTGCATAGAAAGAATGGTTGGACTAACAAATGGATGCAAGATCCTAGAAAGAATATTTTGGAGGCTAGTTACCATGATCCTAGTGCATAGTACATAAGAGGTTGGGGATCATTTAAAAGCAAGAGAGGATTAAGCCTATGTTATAGTTGCAGAAGACCAAGACATATTGCTAAGGAATTCCCTGGTGGAAGATCTAGTTTCCTATTTTGCAAAGATTTGGACCATGAAGTATTGGATTTCCCTAGAATGATTTCTAAGCTTGAAAGAATGAATCTGAGTGAAGAAAATCCTCAGGTAGCTCCAGAAATAGCCGAACCCCAGAAAGAATCTGAGAAGGTATTATTACAGATGAAAGACACCTTGAATGACCACCAACATTTTAGGTTATCAAATATCTTTAAAGAGAAAAAATGCATTGAAGTAAGAATAGGGGACTTCGACATTGACTGTGTTCTTGATGAAGAAACACTAGTGAACATTATGCCAGAAATAACTTAGGAAGCTATAGGAAGGCCTACTATGATCCCTTCATTAAGAGGAATAGGGCTATTCATAGGAAAACTGGTGAACCTATGTGGAAGACTCACTCAGATATCTATGAATGCTAATGGAACTTTGACAGAGGAAGATTTTGAAATTATCAATTTTATTGAGGACAGTGTCGCATTTACTATGTTACCTGGAAAACCTTGGATTGAGAGAGATCAATCTAGAAAGAAGGAAGAAGAAAATGTTTTAGAACAATAGAGACAAGAGTTAACAGATTTCATGACCAGAATAATTGCACAATTGATTGAAGAACATGAGAACAAATCAAAGCTATTTGACACCCGGAGCCCAAATGTCAAAGTTTCAAGAGCACTAGAGGACTCATAGAAGATTGCAGTATTTGTCTCAAATATAGAAGAAGTATTACCCTTGAGTCTTAGGAGAGAATCTCAACAGCATGAAGTGACTATGTCCAAGGAAAATAAGAATCAGAATGGGAAGAGAATCACCGAGATGAAGCTCACTGGAAAGAAGGCTAGGAAGCTAAGTAAAAAGAGAGGTAAGATCAACAGGATATAGAATATTCCAGAGGGAACCTTGTAGAATGAAAAAATTGCAGAAATTGAACTTCGTCGAGCTATCAGACCAGCGACATAGGCCACCTCGCTGAGGCAAAGAAATATAGTTGTTGGAAGCCGATATAACCATTCAAATGCTGCTCCAAACGGGTCGAAAAGCATTGGTGGTTTAACACTAGACCGTCAAACTACGCCATAATGGAAAGAACATGGGTTAATGACACCTCATACCCATTGCAATAAGACTGTTGCTAATTTTCTTACTTAGTCCACTGTGCCACGCACCACGAATATTTTTTGCTAACTAAGAATTTGTGCCCATAGCCTGAGATTATTTTTCATTGTGATCATCACCTTGTTCCTGTACCCTCCATTTCAGTATCTGAATTCATTTCACACCCAATATAATTGACCCTGAGCTTGTATGTTGGATGAGCTCAGTGCCATAGAGAAAGTAGTCGAAGAATTTTTTATCGACTTAATGATTAAGAGAGTTATTTCAGAGCGAGGGTTATCTTCAAGAGTCCAAGCATTGTCCATGAGAGGACTGCGGGCCTCTCCTTCCACTTCTCGCATCGGTCTATCCTGGCCGATCAATGAGAAAAGGACAAAGCACAGAGACGCCATTACGAATGCCAAGCTTATTTCATGCATTTTGTCAACTTAACTACCACCTCTCAGTGGCGCCATCAACCGTGACAGTGTCCCTCGAGACTTCAAGTATACATTGATCATCGCATACCTTTCGAAAGGGGTGCACACAATTCATGTCGACCAAGATAAGCTTGCAACATTGAAGTGTAGTGACTTCAACCTTGGAGACCAGAAGGATTACAACATGCTCTCCCCGTAAAAGTATCTAACCAGGACTAAAGGAAAGAATTCCAAATTCATCCCACAGTCATGAACCTAGAACCTCACGCAGTCCATGCTTCTCAATGTGATGAAGATTTCGCACTTCGGATGACATCGGAAGGTGAATGCATGTGTAAAGTTACTACTTTCATGCTATCACATCAGATACCTATGGCTGAATCGACGCATCATTGTGGATCTAACCTTGATCAATCAGATCACAGGGCTTAGTATGCAAGGCCTCGACCCATAGGAGTTATACCCTAGAAATACCTCAGATCGAGCATTAGAGAAGAGAATTAAAGAAACTTATGGTGATTTTGAGAAGGGCAAAGGCTACAAGGTATGCTCTATCCAGAGTGGCACAATGCACCTTGCTTGTCATCTGATCATGAGCAAGCTACTTCATAATAATAGACTAACTCAAGTGACTGGATTTGTGGTCGACCTCACAGGGAAGTGCGTAGAGGGACTATAGATGAACTGGGTGCAGTACCTTGTCAATCAACTAGAGCTTGATTGCAGAGAAGCACAATACCAAGGGTATGAGTTCCACTTTACTTGGCTTCTCATACTGATCACTTTCATTGCCTTAGAGATACTAGAAGGAGCCACTTTCCAGGATATCGAACCCTTCGAACCACTGGCTGCAAAGTTATGTATGATTTGGTACTCCAGCAACATGAAGAATCAGTGGAATTCCATTGTCGTATTCCACACCTATTACAACCAGTTGAAGATCACAATCTAGTCTACACCATGCATCACCCTAAACACACTTTACAGGTTTAAACTCTTGATCAAATTCAGCTTAGACTGTCACTTCACCTATATTACAATGCGCACTGATGAGGATAAACAATAGATCCAGTTATATTACAACTTGAGAGAAAATGAATTGGAAGAGATTACCAAGGAATGGTCAGTGGACCTCCTTGTTCTAGTGGACCTCGGAGAGATGTCCGATTTGGATATCCTTGAAACTATGCTAGAAACACCTGGATCAAGAAAGAGGAAGAAATATGATGAAGTACATGATGTCTATAGCACATCGAAAAAGACCACTTCGATCTCACTTGAGCAGGGAGATTATGGTGGAGAGCTAGGTGGCAGAGAAGTTGAGCAAAACCAAGGCAAATTTACTCTGCCTAGATAGGAGGAGGATCCATCAAAGAAAAGGAATGATACCCCACCAAAGCCTCCATCCCGAAAGAAATCTAAAGCCACCAGGACTATGTTTAAGACTACCCTCATCCCAGATGACTTCGGCTTCTAAGTCATTGTGTTGAATGATGCTTCGCTAGAGATCGACTTCAAGAGGTGTAGTGGGCACTACAATCTATCCACGTAGTTTCTATTGCTCCCTCGACAAGTGGAACAAAAGAACCAGGAGATGAGCCAGCCCAATTGCACCAGATCGTCGATAAAGTTGAAGCTCTCCTTCGACGATCTCAGGAAGAGATAGTGAAAGCCACTCAATCCTTGGCATAGGAATAGGAAGATCTATTAGAACAATGCAGTAATGCAGAACAAGAAAAACTATCTCTTGAAGAAAAGTGGGAGGAAGAGAAAGAAGCGCTACAGCAAGACAAGGAACAGGTGCTTGCAGAGAAAATCAAAGTACAGGAATGAGTTCACAGAGAAATTCTCTCTATGACATTCATTAAATTCTATATAGAAGAATGGGTTCCACAGTAGGTGGCACAATTGGAAGGAGTGATCCAACAGCTTCAGCAGTGCATCACAGACTTGGAAATTCACACTATGCCTGAGACTCCTCAAGAAATAAGAGATCTAAGAGAGGCAACTGCCCATAACGTAGTTTACCGATTAAAATACTTTTCCTTGGAATAGAAGCAGCTGAGCTACAGAAGCACTCAGACATATGAAAACCTCATAGAAAATCAAAAGTTATAGGCGTTAGAGTCACAGCTACAACACACAAAGCAACAGGCAGACACATTACAAGCATAGTTGAAGGCCTTGTCACCAATCAAGTGAATG
>JASDQU010249385.1:704-16432 GCA_032191745.1 Picea mariana | reverse complement strand
AAAGACTCTCATCCAAACATCTTCATTTTCAATGTTCAGATTATCTGCATAACTGTAAAAAGCAGCCAGGTTCTCTTCAGCAGTTATGTCCCCTTCCCCAGTGAACTTGGGCATATACTTCAAGTAGTCTCCAGCAGGGAGAGGATTCATAGGATGGGGTAGGACCAAAGGAGCATATCTAGAAGCAACTATGGCATCCATTCTGTTTGGAGGGGGATTAGCACCAGCCATAGGGACGTTGAGTGGAGGAGAGCCTGGAGGAGATGGAGTGTGAACAGGTGAGGAAGGAAAAGAGGTCCTCACAGGAGACGACGGGGAAAACAAAGAGAAGTGTAAGGGACCTGAGTGTGCAGGTGTTTCTCTCTGCGCAGCAGTAGTAATCAAAGGAGGAGTAGTGAAACCTCCTAAGGGGGGAGTGACAAGGATCTCTCCCTCTGATACTAGACCAGGAGGAGAAAAATCAGCAGGAACATTCCCAAAGTTCAGAAAACGGGAAACCTCAGAGGAAGTACGACTAGGAAGATGAGAATAAGAAAATGGAGTTTTCATAGAAGGGGATGGCGTATTACCTTTTTCAGCGATGGAAACTCCTTTTGCAGATCTCTTTCCCTTTCTGTGCACCACTTCCAAGTCTGCTTCTGGTGTGGCCAAAGGCAAGTGTGGATTAGACCTCGTCTGTCTACCTCTCGAAGCCACAATTGATAGAACAGGTTCTCCCCAGCGGAGTCGTCACAGTGGAGTCGCCAGGTGCACAGTAGCAATCTTCAAGTTCTGATATCTGATGCACCTTTAGAAATCAGCTTAATCTTTGTCATTCAAACCCAGGGAATATATTCAACATCGTCCCCGGCAATGGCACCAGAAATGTTGGAGCCAGAGGTCACCCCTGGATTGCTAGCAGGAGCAGAGCCCGATACCCATCAATATAATGTCACAATTTGTTTAAAGGGTGATCAAATGGAGGAAAACTCAGAACAACATCGTGTCAACTCAGAAACCAGAACCAGGCATGCATGAACGAATGAGGTCTTGATAAACTCCAAACAGTGAGTCGCAGTAAAAGGGTGAGTAGGTGGAAGACTTAAGCAAGAAGGGTGCAAGGGTCTATCACAGACATCAAGTTCGTAACAGACTGGATGAGAAAGCATTCGAACACAAAGTCTCTTTATATCCAAACACAGAGAACCAGAGAATACATAAATGTCACGACAAATCCTTTATCATAACACAAATGCAGCAATCCACGCGAATCATTTGACTATGAACTCTCCGGCACGAGACAAAACATAGATGGAAAAAGGAGAACTGTTTGTTATAAACCAAGAAATCTCAATCACAGAGGCATAACCAGGAAACCAGAATAGCGCTGAAGATTTACAGTCGGGAGCTTAGCTCTACCATCGATAGATACAAAAATGGCAAAAATGCCTTCATATACTCAAAACAACAACAGCAGCGGAACCAAGAAAATGCATTGAAAGCTTTGTGTATGCATGTCTTTTGACACTCTGTAGCCGCAATCTTTGAATAATTGTGCAACTTGTGGCAGACGCGATAGATCTTCTGACAGATACATCGGCAAATCGACGTGCCTTTAATTCATTGCAGGACGTCCCCATTATGGCGGAGACGATGTCTAACCACCACCAACCGCTTCAATAACTGCTTCTTGGGATTGAGAACGGCCTGGCCAACTCAGCATTTCGGGATAAGGAGGACTTCTCGCGCTGCCACCTGGAATAACGGAATAGCTTGAGGGATGGGCATGGAGGCCAACGCGGAGGATGAGTGCATGACAGGAATGGTGGTGTTGGGCTATAAGAGCGTGGAAGGAGTGACGGAATGAGAGAAAGATGACGGAGGACGATTCATGGCGGAAGACATCAGGTAGAAGGGAAGAAGACAGGAGAAACGAATTCGCCTTCGGGTGAGAGGCTGACGTGGAAAGGAACAGGACATGTGGCAAGAAGTGAGTGGATGGTGGGAAGAAGGGACAACCACACGGACCAAAAGGATGAGGTGGACGAGTGACACACCGCAGCGGAAGAAAGGTGGACTGAAAGATGACAAGGCAGGAGAGTGGACCATGCTGGCTAAACATGGAGCGGCTGAGAAGGGCGGGGTTGTTCAAGCGCCGTTGATCTAGGCACGTCGATCCAGTCCGTCGAAAGGCTGCATTCTTGTTTCCGGACCCCCCCCCCTCCGCTTAAAGGTAGAAAGGCGGGGGGGGGTCCGGAATGGTCTTCATTGCCGTTGATCTAGGTGCGCTGATCTGGGCCGTCGGAGAGGTGCGCCCCCGATTTTGGACCCCCCCCCCCGCTTAAAGGTAGAAAGGCAAGGGGGGTCCGGAATCCAACGCGCACCGTTGATCCAGGCGCTGTGATCTTGACCATCCAGAACTGATCCTCGTTTAATTCGGATGCATTTGCGCATAAAACTTAGGACAAGTGGGTTTTAAACCCTTTTCTTTAGTGTTCCAACCCTCTTAACAAGAAATATCGCTAACAAGAAGAGACACAAGTCTTTTCACTGGACAGAAGAGGCTGAGAAAGCTTCAATTTGCTAAAAAGGAAAATCACAGAACAACCAATTTTGGTGTTGCTGGATTTTAAAAAGACATTTCAAGTAAAATGTGATGCAAGTGAATTTGCAATAGGGGTAGTCTTGAGCCAAGAAGACAGGCCGATAGCATACTTCAGCGAGAAGCTAAATGAAGAGAAAGTGAAATACTCCACGTATGACAAGGAGTTCTATGCTATTATTTAGGCATTGAAGAAATGGAGGCACTACTTGATTCCTAAGGAGTTTGTCTTATACAATGACAATCATGCTTTGCAATTTGTGACTCAACAGGAGAAGTTGAATAAAAGACATGTTAAATGGGTTGAATACATGCAGAACTTTACTTTTGTAACTAAGCATATTTATGGAACTACTAACAAAGTTGTTGATGCTTTGAGCAGGAAATGTTTGTTGTTGCAGGAGTTCANAAACACTGGGTTTTGATGATCTCAGGGACATGTACATAGATGATCCAGATTTTAAGAAGGTGTATGAAGCAGCTGAGAATCCAATTCTCAGGGACAGAAGTCAATGGACAGAATACATGATCTAGGAAGGATTATTGTTTAAGGGTAATCAACTTTGTATTCCAAAATGATCCATGAGGGAGAATTTGCTGAAGGAGAAACATAATGGAGGATTGGTCAGGCATTTCAGTCATGACAAGATGTTCTCAAAGTTAAAAAAATCATATTTTTGGCCAAGAATGAGAGCAGACGTCAAAATATTCATGGACATATGTAGAATTTGTCAGCATTCAAAAGGGAAGAGCCAGAATGCAGGATTTTATCAACCATTACCCATACCTGACAGGCCATGGGATGTAGTCAGGATGGACTTCATATTGGGGCTACCGCGAACACAAAGAGGGTTAGAATCGATCTTGTAGTGGTGGACTGATTTTCTAAGATGGCACACTTCATACCGTGTCAGAAAAATAGTGACGCAACTCACATTGCGAATCTGCTTTTCAAAGAGGTCATTCGACTTCACGACTTACCAAGGAGCATAGTTTCGGATTGAGACACCAATTTCATGGGACACTTCTAGAGAACCTTATGGAAAAAGCTGGGAACAAACTTATCATTTAGTTTAGCTTATCATCCTCAGACAGATGGATAGACAGAAGTTGTGAACAGAAGTTTGGGAGACTTGCTGAGGAGTTTGGTGACAGAATACCACAGTCAGTGGGACAATATTCTGCCATAGGCAGAATTTGCATATAACGACTCACTAAATAGAAGCACAGGGCAGAGTCCATTCCAGATTGTTTATGGGATGCAGCCAAGAGGAGTTTCAGAATTGAGAGATTCAGAACAGAATGCAACTAGGAGTGCTAGTGCAGAGGATTTCGCAGAGGCGATGAAGGAACTTCACATCCAGGTGAAGGAGTGATTGCAGAACTTGAGTGAAGAGTATAAGCACATAGCAGATAAACACAGGAGACAGCTTCAATTTGAGGTTGGTGATTTGATTCTGGCACATCTGAGAAAGGAAAGGTTCCCGAAGGGGACATATAACAAACTGAAGATGAAGAAGATCGGACCATGTAAGGTCTTGAAGAAATTTGGGACAAATGATTATGAGATTGAATTACCCGATGGGATCAGAATTTCTTCGATATTCAATGTCTCAGAATTGTACCCATACAAAGCTGGGGAAGACAGTGAACAACCAGAGGTTTAGTGGACAAAATAGATGCCAGTTGCAGAGAAACCACAAATGGAAAGCATACTGGACAAAAGAGTTAGTAAGAGGACCAAGAGAAGGGAATATTTTGAATACTTGGTCAAATGGAAGGGACATCCAGTTGAAGATCCCAGTTGGGAGAATGAAGCAGAGATCCAGAAGCATGGACAGACCGTGCAAGAACTCATGGACAGGAGCCCATGAAAATTTTCAAGCGAGGGAGTATGATGCAGGAGCATCACCAACAACAAGCGAGCGTGGGGGCAAGCGCCAATGCATTTTGGCACATGATAAATTGTTTGAAACATTTTGAAGTTCAATGCACCAAAATTAAATGTAATAGTTAAGAAAGGGTGTACTTGTAGATTGTAATCAGACCTTGAGTGTCCCGCTCTCATCTGAAGGACTAAGAGGCACTTATGCTAGTAAATGTAAGTAGGTATCTTTGAACTCTTAGATTAGACAGTTTTAGGAGCCAGAGGGAAAACGGATATAGAAACCCTCACTTGTATCATTGTAACATTATTAGTAGCATGATCAAGAGAGCATAGAGAAGAAGAAGCAGAGAGCTGTGTAGAGTAAAAACTTATGTACAGAGGTTCTGGATTAATACAAAGATCTTTAGTTCAGACTCATGGTGTCCAATTGCTTTCTGTGTTGTACATGCTAATTGATATATGCATGTTTACTCTATGTTATGCATTTTCTTTGATGTGTGAATGTATGATTTCATGTTGAATGTCTGAAATCTGAAGAGAGGGAGAGTAAGGAATGAGTTTCAATTGTTTCTCTGTCTGAGCAAGAATTTTCCTGCAAGGAGTGCAGTGAAATTGTTCGCAAGGTGTGAGTTGATAGAAGTCAGAGTTCATCTCTGAAAGATCAGGAGGGATAGCATTGTTCTAATTCTCGCAGAAGTGCAAGTTAATCATAGGAGCCGTGCAAGGTGTGCGCAGGCTGAGTATATTCTCAGAGGTTGCAACCTGAGCGAAATTGTTGAAAGACTGCTATCGTAGGGAGTGCACAGAGTTGAAGAGGTTCAAATAATTGGAAGTATTTGAAGAATTGCCATAAGGAGTGCATGTAGGAGTCTTCTTGAAGACTCGAGTTGTGAAGAAAGCTCAAGAGGGCTAGTGCCTTGAAGAGTTGTAAGAAGGCGCAACGATGTTGTTGCAGGAAGGAGAAATTTCATGGAAGAACACTTTGTTCATTTCGCAGGAATTGTCAAGGAGGAATTGGATGATCGGAATTCTCCGAGGGGAATTCACGAGGTTCCAAGAACCGTCATATCTTGCAGAGGAGAAAGAAGGTTATGGCGAGTGTTTTTCTAAGTGCAAACTCAGGAGAAATCAGGCTGTAGGATTTGAACCAACAAGGGCCATTGGATCACTCACGAAATCTCATTTCAGGGTTTTGTGAGTTGGAGAACTAAAAGCCTTGCCTCAAGATTCATGAGGTCGCAAAAGGTAAGTCCCAAAGGGGTGAAAGGGTTTGTGTGGGCCAGTTATTGGTGAAGTACATCAGAAATTGGTATTTTGGGGTTTCGTGGGTTGAAGAGTTGAAGGCTTAGCATCAGGATTTGCGAAGTTGCGAAGTCTGAGAACTCCAAAAAGGCGGGAAGTTCCATCATGGGACCCGTGTTGAACACATGTCAGAATTTCACCATTTCAACATATCAGAGGATAAGTGGTCGAGACTTTTGTCCCAAAATTCCTAAAGTCGCAAAACCATGAAAGAATCTGAACTGTTCGCTAGAAGGAGGCACGTGTCGTGAGATCCTCTCTATCAGGGATTCAGACATAGGGGTTCAGAGAAGGAAGTCCTTTAACTTCGCAACTAGTGAAGTCACGAGAGAATCACAGCCATCCATCAGAGGAGGACAGGTGGCAGAGATCTAGGGATCTCACGAACTCGGAGGTTCACAGGGTGAGAGCCCAAGAGTTGGGTGCTCCAAGTCGAAAAGTCGTGAAATCATGAGGAGCGAGGATAGCCATTGGATCCAGGTCACGGGAGGACCATTGGATTAGGAACCCCATCGCATTTCACGCATTCGGGGGTTTGAAAGTTTAAAGGAGTTGTTTTCAACATCAGAAGTCATGAAGTGCCGAAATTCGGGTACAAGGGACACATGGAAGAACCACAAAGTGGGCTCGAGAAATAGACAGGTGGACACATGTCACATATTGGAAGGAGTCAACACCCTGCTGACTTCTCACATCTCAGGGATTCACAAGATAAGAGCACAAGAGTTCAACCTTTGAACTCACGAAGTGGAGAATAGCAAAAGGTGCTAGTGCTTAGCCTAGCCAGTGCTCACACAAGGAGGACACTGACAAAAGAAGAACTATACCCATTTCGTGATCTTGGGTATCACGAGATTGGAGAGGAAGAGACAGGAGTTACGACTCGTGAACTTGCGAGATTGCGAGCTATGAAAAGGACCTGTGGATCGATTGAAATTGAGATTCCAGCGAGGAATCAAAAGAGCTGATCTGGCTCAAGGAAGATAAAGAATGATCCTGTGAGTGAATCTCGGCCCAAGGGCCGATAGGTTTGCATCACCAGTTGCAAGTCACATCCCAAACCATTTCGAGGACTCTTGGCAATTCCTCTTCAGGGCATAAAAGCCTAACAAAGAAACTTTTTTGAGTTCCATGAGATGTTGCATGCTTGTTTATCCATGGACTAGGTGACCACATTGTCCATCCACTCCTGAGGCTTGGTTTTTTAAATAGGACCCCTAAATCGAAATGTTACATTGCTTCTTACTAAGCAAAACACTAGTTATCGAAATCGATGAAAAAAACAACTTTCGAGGGGTTGGAACTAGGAGTGAGGGGTGCTCTAGCTAAAATCCTATGCCAGGAATCCAATAGAGATGATGTTTCCTCAATCTAAGTCTCAGTTTTCATTTTATGCCCAGTTTCAAGTCACATCCCAAACCATTTCAGAGACTCTTGGGCAATTCCTCCTCAGGGCATAAAAGACTAATGTAGCAACATTTTTGAGTTCCATGAGATGATGCAAGATTGTTTAGGAATGGAATAGGTGACCAAATTTTCCATCCACTCATGAGGTATGGTTTCTTAAATTGGACCCCTAAATCCAAATGTTTCATTGCTTCTTACTGAGCAAAGCACTAGTTATTAAAATCAATGAAAAAAATAACTTCCGAGGGGTTGGAACCGGGAGTGAGGGGTGCTCTAACTAAAATCTTATGCCAGGAATCCAACAGAGACGAGTTTTTCTCAATATGAGTCTCGGTTTTTGTTTTATTCCCAATTGCAAGTCGCATCCCAAACCATTTCGGGGACTCTTGGCCAATTTCCGCTCAGGGCATAAAAGACTAACAAAGCAATATTTTTGAATTCCGTGAGATGTTGTAAGCTTGTTTAGGCATGGAATAGGTGACCAAATTATCGATCTTATCCCAAGGCATGGTTTCATAAATTGACCCTTTAATCCAAATGTTGCATTGCTTCAAACTGAGAAAAACACTAGTTCTCGAAATCAATGATTAAAGAAACTTCTGAGGGGTTGGAACCGGGAGTGAGGGGTGATCTAGCTAAAATCCTATACCAGGAATCCAACAGAGAGGATGGTTCCTCAATCTAAGTCTTGATTTTCATTTTATGCCCAGTTGCAAGTCGCATGCCAAACCATTTATGGGACTCTTGGCCAGTTCCTGCTCAGGGCATAAAACACTAATGAAGATTTTTTTTTGAGTTCCATGAGATGTTGCAAGCTTGTTTAGGCATGGAATAGGTCACCAAATTATCCATCCGCTCCTGAAGAATGTTTTTGTAAATTGGCACCTTAATCCAAATGTTGCATTGCTTCAAACTGAGCAAAACACTGGTTCTCGAAACCAATGATTAAAGCAACTTCTGAGGAATGGAACCCATGAGTGCTCTCTAGATAAAATTGTATGCCAAGAATCCAACAAATATGAAGGTTCCTCAATCCAAATCTCAGTTTTTGTTTTATGCCTAGTTGCAAGTTGCATCCCAAACCATTTCGGGGACTCTTAGCAATTCCTCCTCGGGGCATAAAAGCCTAACAAAGAATCATTTTTGAGTTCCATGAGATGATGCATGAATGTTTAGCCATGGAATAGGTGACCACATTGTCCATCCGCTCCTGAGGCTTGGTTTCATAAATTGGACCCCTAAATCCAAATGTTGCATTGCTTCTTACTGAGCAAAGAACTAGTTATCGAAATCAATGAAAAGAACAACTTCCGAGTGGTTGGAACCGAGAGTAAAGGGTGCTCTAGCTAAAATCCTATGCCAAGAATCCAATAGAGATGACGGTTCCTCAATCTGAGTCTCATTTTTCATTTTATGCCCAATTGCAAGTCAACTGCACCAATTTCAACTACACATTGAGTTTAACAACCACTACTTCCTTCATAAAAATCTGGGTTGCACTATTGTTAACCATCGCCATAACTAACTTATTCTTCAACTTGGATTGAACAAAACTAATATTTGTATAGTTATACTCTTGGCTTGCCTTAGACATATTTCCAACTAAAGCACCCAAGATTTTCAACACACCAACTGATGGTTGGATTTCTTACTCCACAACATTGACCCTCATCTTCAATGGACATTTCTTATAATAATTCTAATTTGCACAAATCCAACAAACAACAACCTTACTACTATTTTTTTCTTAGATCCATATGATAAACTTATCATGTCCTTACTGTTATCACATTAAAATGTCCTTAATATGTTCAAAATCAAGAGGGATATCACATTAAATTAGGTGGTTGACCACTAATATTGGTAATTTCACCCTAGTCTAATTGTGCATCCAAAACTAAAGATATAAAATTTTAATTTAGAACTTGGAATGTAGAAAAAAAAAGTCCATAAATTGGAACTAGGATGATGATGGACTACTCACTAAAAACACGTGCACATGCAATTGAAGGTACAACCAAACAGGTACATGTCATATTTTTCTTCATTGAGTGAGGAAAGATTAGGAAAAATAGAGGGAAATGCGACTACATCTAGTAGATATGATAAACAAACAAAAACTAGAGGTGAAAAAGTCAGAAGAAAATTTTGTAGATGCATGAAATTGTTTCTTGCCGAAGGAGGATCATGCTCTTATGATGATGAGAGCATAGGAGACATAGAAGTGTCACTCAGGTATAAGCATCTGGTGAAACAATGGGTACCTAAGGAACTACCTCCTATAGATGCTAACTTCGTTGTCAACAATAAGACATATCGCATTACACCATCCTCCCTGCATGGCTTGGGGATATTTTCCATGTATGGAATAACTGTAAAATATAATACATTAACAAAATTGATGGACTATGTCAGACTGTGTTACAATTATAACGATTGGATGCACCTGGTCTGGTACATGCAAAGTATGCAGAGATATGCACTCGCCGCAAATTATATATAACTAATAAACAAGGATAAAAATAAGGGAGAGACTATCTATATTGATGGAAGGCCTAAAGCTTCCGACAATATTGCAGGATTTATAAACAACACACGACCCGAGACAACAAACAAACAACCGAATTTCATATATGAGGGACATGAAGAGAATCGGGTAGTCATGTGCGCAATAAAAAAGATAACTCTCGAGGAAGATTTATTAGTGGCTTTCCATTTGAATTGAATAGAAACATGGACTAATAGTGTGCAGGTACTTATGCAACACCTATTTAAGAAACCTCTACTTATTGCATTATATTTTTTTATTATCTTTAACATTGTTGTAAATATTATTTTTAACATTGTTTTTTTGTTATCGTTAACAATTTTTTGAATATTTAGGGGTTCTAATTATATTTTAATGTGGTAGGATGATTGTGGAAAAGGGCCAGCCGTAGAACATGTAAATGATTATCAATTTCCACTTTCATTTTACGTGAATTTTATTATTTGCTTATATAACTTTATTGAAATAACATTGTTTTTGTTGAAATTATATGTAGTCGAAAGACCATGTTGATCATGATTCCACCGATGAGGAGGGGTTTTATTCATCCCCTGATCCGATGGTCTTAATAAAAAAAGATCATTAAAGTGAACAAGGAACTTGCTAGCTTCTTAGATCATCCAGATCAAATTCTCGACGTCCTAGAAAAGATCAATCTCCTTATGTCACAACTTAACACATATAAGGTAATAACCATAATTTAAAGTGTTTTTTTTTAATGTACTCATATGTTCAATTATGAAACTTTGTTCTTTAACTTTTACATTATCTCACGAAAAAACATTTTCTTTTTTATAAAGAGATTTTTGGAGCATGTTCAACCCAGTGTTGGTATTAGTGGTGCTACAAAGACGCTACAGAGTCTTGATGAAAGTGGTCATACAACTGCTAGAGTACTATTTACTTCTCCATATTCCACACTTAATTTAGATAGGAGCCATGACATGCGCCGCCAAACACTCACACATCCATTAGAGTCTAGAGATGGTGGCAGAGATGAGGCTCATGGTGATGTGGTTGACATGGTTTCATTTCCTAGAGCTAGACATGTGACAAGTACGGGGAAACTTCCATGAACATTTTTGGTCGATGATAATGGAATTCCATTAAAACAATCAAGACTCGCAGGTAGTTTTAATTCATATTTTAATCGTTTAATGTTGTCCTTCTCATACACAAATCATCTAGATTATTAATTTTAAACTAATGATCATATCTTTTGTGTGTGTAGGAAACAACCATTTTTATAGGCACCTAAAGAGAAAGGCCTTGTTGATTTTTGGGGAAAACTTACGCATGAGGTGGAATTACTAGAATTCCAACCTCAAAAAGGAACTTATGGATTATCTTGAAGGCCTATTTGGAGTAGACATGTTCAATAAAAAAATGGTCACCTCTGAAGCGGGTGAATATTTAAAATATACGTGGGATGTTTATAGACGAATCTTGGCAGGAAATCCTAGGTATGAGCATCCTCCCTGAATTCTAGAGAGGGAGTGGAAGGCGATCATTGATGATGAAAAATATAAGATTTTGAAAAAATCAGGAGAACAAATAACTGGTACACCAAGGTAAATTACAATATTTTAATTTCAATACCAACTTTATTTTTCTTTAGATCTAAATAAAAGTGTGGTTATCTATAACATACTTGAAAATTTTGATGATAGGTTGTCTGACACTTCAAAGGAAACCAAAGCAAGGATTTCCAAACATGTCCAACAAAAGCTAGGCCAGGGCGGCTACTTGATGTTACAGTCACGAATTGTAAGTACACAAACATCTTAAGAATATTATTTGTATCGCCTTACTACTGTCAGGTAATTGCAACCAAAAACATTAAAAAACCATACCCTTATGCAATGCAGGGCGAAAACTTCGGAACTGAAACCATAGAGGAAGACCTCCAACTTGGTTACAAGTACAGTTATAAAGCTATGGTTGATCGTAGAAAAAGCATGGGGCATACCCCAATATCCAATTTGCGGGATAAGGTAAATAAAAATCAGTGCACATTAACCTTTCATTACTTATAAAATACGTAAATGTTTGATATCGTCCATAATCTAATGACTTACTTTTTTTTAATCAGTGTGTTAGCACTAGGAGTCACCTTCAAATTGCATGGAAGGAAATCCCAGTACCCATCAAGTTGTAAGTGAATGTAAGGGTTTTTAAAGGGTAAAATGGAAAAGGAATCGAGTGATAATGTTCTAACTCAGATAACAGGGCCAGCATGCACCAACAATTAAGGTCTTGACTAACTTCAATCAGTATTCTGGGAGTAAGTATGAGTAGAAGGAAGACTTGGATGAGAGAAGTGTAGGGGCTGTTGTAAATATCAAGTCCACAAAAGCCTAAGGAGGAAAGTTTCTTAACACAAGATCTTCTTGAACTGAGAAACTAAGGAAGCTAAATAAACATCATGATAACATAATGATCAAACATCCATCATAACATCACCACAATCATTCATGTGAATCATTCAAAGCATGAACATTTAGTATCAAAAGCAAATAGACTGAAAGACAAGCTAGTTTCTATTAGTAAAAAAGTCTTAAGTCCAGTACATCACTAGNTGCTCAAAATATTATAGTGTAAAGGAGCCTTGCTCAACCATCCAAACCTACCAAAGAAAATGATCAATATATTTATAACAAAAGGGAAGCAACAACTGGAGGTACAAGTTGACCCCCTTCCCTTGAAAAACTCTAAACATTTATTTTCTCTAACAACTTATCTAACCATCTATGCTATAAAACAGGAAAATGTTGGTGACTAATCCAAATGAAATTCAAACTGAATTAATTCCCTTTTGCTACGTAGCTCCTTGTTTGCCATGTGTCCTTCAAAGCATGTGGTTGTCTTCATAATGCCAGTTGTTGCTTTTCTATCCTTCCTCATCACCAATTTATCCAAAAGTTGTTAGCTTGGTCCTCCTAGATCCCTAGTCTTTATTGACAACTTCCTTGGGTAGAAAATATGGGTAGTGCACTACAAGGAGAAAAGGTAGCTCATGTAGGTAGCATCAGTGTGTTGCATATGTGTACAAACTCTGCTCTCTGTGCAATATTAGGTAGCGCCTCTGTGTTGCGCCTCTGTGCCAACCTTTACCCTCTGCAAAATATTCGGTAGCGCCTCTGTTAAGACCTAATATTGGCTCATTACCCCTTAATTGGGGCATATTACATTAGTAATGTTATTTTATTTATGTCGGATTTATTCCATTAGTTGTAATTATACCTCCTAGTCTACTATATATACCAAGGAGACATTTTCATTTGGAATCATCTTGTACTTGAACATTTATGTGGGGTAAAAAGAGGTTGCCCCCTCGAAGGGGGTTATTATCTGAAACTATCTCTTCTTCAAGGTGTTGATTACTTATTCTGAGGTTTTTCTATGCTATATTGATATTTGGTTCTTAACATATGGTATCAGAGCTCAAGGTCTTGGGGTTTTGCTGCTACATATGAGACACTGTGGAATTTTCGCTATAACTTTGTTCCTACAATGATTCAGAAGGAATGACTTGGAGGATATTTATTATATGGACCAAGGTACATTGGGTTAAACATTCATCTTCCGAGGCCTTATAATTTTGGAGATAAAGTCTTTGTAAGATAGGGTTCTGGAATCATTCTGAATTGAGGCATTACAAAATTTTCGCTATAAAATGTTTTCTGTAACGTTTTAGACCCTGAAATCTGGAGGATATTCTCATAAATTAGTAAGGTATCTGTGGTAGAAATTTTTGATTCTAGGACATCGTAAATTTGTAGATACACCCTATGGAAGATAGGGTATCTGACTAGTCCTATTGACTAGTCTCATGTAGGTGTTCCGGGTAAAACAATCATAAATTATTCCTAGAGTATCCAAATTGAGTGATACTAGTTGCATTGGATAGTGGAAAGACCATAGTAGTTCTGGTATGAGTTTCAGAATTTTATATCAATTATTTTGTGTGGGGCATGCTATACAAGTGAGATCTCCTGGAAGGGAAAAAAATCAACAAGTTGTGGGGAAGTTACCATAAATTCCACTTGGCACATCCAATTTTTATCAAACCTATGGCATTGAAGAGAAGAAATATCAGAGACCTATAAAAAATAAAAGTTCATACTCAGAAGGGCCAAAATTTTGGAGATACAATAAAAGGAAGATTGTGTAGTAGAACCACCTCAAAATCAAGGTTTATAGTGATACTTGGCCAACATGCCACCAAAAAAGGGAAATTCTACACCAAATAAGCCTCCAGAGAATCCTACTTGGACTCTTGATGAAGGTGAAGAAATGTGTAGGGACATAAATGATTTACAAGAGAAGACAATAACAAAAGATGAACTACAAGAGATTATGGATTCAACGGAAGCTAAGTTTGAGGCAATAAATACTAAGATGGACACTTTAAAAGGGGATATCATGGAAGGATTGAAAAAATTCCTAATAGAGAGGACACCTAAAAGTGAAAATGTATCCCATGAAATTCATGATGAGGACACAAGCAAGGTGAATCAAGGATGGAGAAACTCCAACTTTGGGTTGAAGACCAACCACGTTCCTAAGATCGATATGAGAAAGTTTGATGGCAAGGACCCAATCACATGGATACTTTAAATGGAGCAATTCTTTGATCTACATAATGTTCCACATACACAAAAGGTACGAATTGATAATTTATATTTAGAACCTAATCAATTTGTATGGTATCGATGGATTTGTTCTCGCAAATCACTTGTCACTTGGACAATTTTCATGGAAGAAATGGCAGCACACTATGAGGATATAAGGAACAATACCTTATTTAGCCAATTGATAAATCTCAAGCAAAAGGGTTTAGTTACTGAGCACATTGAGTACTTCCAAAGATTGAATATAAAGGTAACAAATATTCCAGATGAGCACTTGATTGATGTAGTCATAGGAACTTTAAAGGATAACATTCAACATGAGGTTTGCCTTTGTGATCCCAAATCATTGGGTAATGCATTTAAGGTGGCAAGAAAGGTTGAAAGTAAAAATATGGCTATGGCTACTAGAAGGACCAATCCTAACATCTATAGAGAGAATAATGCTCCTTCTTCTAAGACACCTCAACCGACAAGGTTGACACCTCAACAATTGGAGGAAATAAAAACAAAAGGTTTGTGCTTTAATTGTGACAACAAGTACAGTAAGGGACATAAGTGTGGTGAGAGGAAATTATTCTACATAGATTGTGAAGAGGAAGAAGAACAAGAACAAGAACCATCTCAATATGAAAAATTAGAAGCAATTTCATCTGAAGAGTTGACTCTCATGATACCGTGTAATGCATTGGCTGGAATTAGCACTCCTCAAACCCTCAAGATCGAAGGATACATCAAAAAGAAAAAGGTAATAGTCATAATTCATTCTGGCAGTACTCATAATTTCATTCACTATAAATTAGCCAAAACTCTCAATTGCTTTTTACATCCAACGCTAGAGTTTCAACTAATGATTGCAGATGGAGGAACTATCAATTGCTCAGGAAAATGCAATAAGATCAATCTTACTATGGGGGAATATGTAATGAATAGTCCAATGATTGCTATACTCATGGGTGGTGCTGATGTTGTACTAGGAATCCAATGGTTACAATCATTAGGAACAGTAGCTTTTAATTTTCAAGAACTTTTCAAGAAATTTTCATTGGAAGGAAAAGAAATTGAGTTAAGAGGTATCACAGGGAAACCCAGTAAGGTGATAAGCTTTAATGGCATGACAAAAATTATTGAAAAAGGGGCATCAAGGTATTATTTCACAACTATTCTCACTAGATGTCCAAACATCTAATCCATCTATTCCTCAAGATCTCCAAGGGATCATTGATAAGAATTCTAAAGTATTTGAAGATATTCCCAAAGGTCTTCCACCCACTCGAAATCATTATCATGAAATTCACCTAATTCCTAGGAGTTTTCCTCCTAACATCAGGCCATACAGATACCCTTATGCCCAGAAGAGTGAAATTGAGC
>JASDQU010249383.1:0-14710 GCA_032191745.1 Picea mariana | reverse complement strand
TTGTTGTTGTCTCTAGCTGTTGTAGCATCAGTCCTCCATACAGTCTTGCACTAGTTCTCCAATCAATCTCTTGTTAGCTTTCTTAACTTAACCCTTTCCATGAGCAATCCCCTCAATATATAGGAGAAGATAGATTAGTTACTTGGATAGGGAATGATCCCAAGATATCTAGAATGCCAGCACCTGAACAACCATTCGAAAGCCAACTCACCCTTCTAGAAGATTCCCTTCTATAAAGTTTGAGATTTTTATCTTTTTCCCCTTTAAGAACATGTTCGCACCCTAACAATGAGTACAGTGTGAGAAGTTCACACCCCAACATAATGCATCCTGCGAGAATCAGGCATTCTCGCAGGCAAGTATATAGGTAGCCTACGAACATCTTCAAAAGTGTGATTTCTGGAAGAAGACAACTGTAACTTTTCTCAGGAAAGTACTCTTAGTGAAGAGCTTGATTTTCCATCATCATAACATCACCATGACATCATCACGATGACCAAAATTGTGGATAACAGGGTGGAATGTTGGAAACGTAATCCGTTAGGTTTACTGATGAGATGGAATGTGAACCATCATGTGTGTATGAAGAGTCATTGGGAGTCCAAGATACCTTGAACAAACTCTGGATTAGAAAATCCATTTCTAGATAGAAAGGCTTGCCAATTATCGCCACTAAGGTTCAAATGGTGGATGATGATGAGTTTAATCAAGCCATGATGAAAAAGGCTACTATCAGCCTTCTCGTGCTTGAATCTCTTAGACATCTTGTAAAGGCTATGCAAGAAGTAATGTGTCATGTTCAAAGGATAGCCCATGAAATTCATCAATAACCGGAGGTGATACAAAAATACCAAGCCATACCGACCTTCACAGGTCACAAACTGTTTCACAATCACCAAAAGGTTGTGCCACCTGGGTTTGAGGGTAGAAATAGGCATACCTTTATCACAGGAAACAATCTTTCTTGATACGAATAGTAATGGCCATGGCACCTCATCGACTTTGGAGTTTTTAAACCACCTTTGGCCTGTAGCTGCTAGTCCTGTAGAAGAGCTTATGAATTCTTCATTCAGCTCGAGTTGTATGTCACTGACTTTATCCCTACACCAGTCAAAGGTGAGGGCGAATTGTTGGGCAACAGAAAGGTTGAAACCCTCGAACCTTTGTATAAACACCAGCCAACCACTGTTTTCTAAATCCTTACGGGCATTATCGAATAACAACAGAGCTTGGCTACCATTTGGCTCTATGTGCACCACCAGTGCTATAGACAGGAGCACATGGTGAGAAGGGTGCATGGGCTAGGGTTCGAACAGAGTATACGCAGGGGAAAAATGCTCACAGGCTTACCCGAAAACACCAGGGGTGACCTGGGATAGGGGAAAAGCATTAATGACAAAATGTGCAAAGGTGGTGGAGCTATTTCGGCCCATGAAAAATAGTACCCCGACGAAGTTGTCTTGGCGTCATGCATGCATTTACCCACTGCCAGCAGACCTATTCAACATCTCGGCGGGTTTACAAACACTTCCCACAACTCTTTTAATGATTTATTTTGTTGTTTAACAGTGTATAGTTGAGCGGGGTGACGCTGAAAATTACGATATTTTAACATATTTTTATTTTTTTAGACCTCAGCAGAATTTTTAGAACTGTCCTTTATTAAGATCCAGAGATGGTTTATTTACAGATCCAACTTTCTAAGGCAGGGAGACATCTTTTGAGTCATTCCCTTAAGGAATAGGGACAGTGAAAAAAGATAATAGATGACCGTGACAGGATTTACTCACAGATCGAAATCAGTTCACTTCTTTCAAACAGTAGTTTTTTTCCAACACGGATGTAAATTTCAGAAGTATATAATTGATGTTTATACAATTTTTCAGTAGTCATTTTATTGAAGGAATTTCTGTTTTCTTTGTCCGAATAGTTCAATGTGCAAGTATGTGTATTTCCAAAAACAAAAACTAATAAGTGTAAAGGAAAAAATCAAAACCAAAACAGCAAACAAAAGAAAAATATGTACATAATATACAAGGGCTTTCATTAAGAGAAGTATCTTTTCAAAGCTTGGTCATTCACTGGATAGGTGCTAGGCTGCCCTTCTAGATTCTGCAATCGGAAAGAGCTGGGACCCAACTTCTCAGCAACTAAAAATGGTCCAAGCCATAAGTTTTGAAATTTCGAGTGCTCTCCCTTTCCCTCATGTAGTTTGTCCCATTTCAAGACAAGATCACCTACTTCGAAGTTCCTATCAGAGGCAGAGTTGGAATCGAACCAGCTTTTAACTACTAGTTGATGCTGATATAACTTACGTTTAGCTTGGGCTCTTACCTCTTCTAGCTTCATCAAAGCGTTAATTTGGTTTTCCAAATGGGGACAGTCTTCTCCTTGTATTTTCTGTGATAACTGTAGTGGGAGAAGAATGTGTGGTGGCAGAATTGCTTCTCTGCCATAAACGAGAAAAAAGGGGGAGTTACCTACAATAGTTTTTGGTGTTACCCTATCAGCCCATATCGCATTTAACAGTGCATTGTGCCAATTTTTGTGATTTTCAGCCACCGTTCTCTTGATGATTTTAATCAAGTTCTTATTTGTTGACTCTGCCAGTCCATTGCCCTGGGGGTAATATCTAGCAGAATATTTCAATTTAATTCCTTTTTCTAAAGAGAACTCGCTCATCTCAAGAGACAAAAATAAGAAGCGTTGTCGAATACTAAACAATCAAGGATACCAAAATGAGTAATAATATTCAAAATTAGAAAGGCAATTACCTGGCTGGTATTTACAGTTCTTAATGCGGCAGCTTCAGACCACCTAGTGAAATAATATGTGGCTGTTATGATAAACTTATGTTGATGTGAGGATGGCAGATTGATTGAACCTATGATATCAAGGCCCCACTGCTGAAAAGGAGAATCTACTAAAACGGGCTGCAAAGGAAAGGCTGGTTTCTATAACCGCCCTGATGCTTTTTGACAAATAACACACTTGCGACACAAGGCATGGGTGTCTCTAAAAAGTGTGGGCCAGTAATAACCGGCTCTCAAAACTTTATGGGCAGTGGTGTCACCACCAAAATGACCACCAGCTTCTCTTGCATGCAACTCTAGTAAGACTTTTTCTGCTTCGTCTTTCTCCAGACAGCGCATCAGTACACCATCAAAATTTTGCCGAAACAGAATACCATTAACCAAATGAAAGGAGGCAGACTTTAATCTCAACACTCTTCTTTTAGTGGGATCTAGGTGACGGGGGGCTGACCCATGTTCAAGACAGAATTTTATATCTTCATACCATGGACTGACAGAGTTTTGTGCACAACAGATTACATTTTGATCGTGTTGTCCTAGGTTTGACCTATCGCTTTCTTCTTGTTGTCTCGTTGTTGAATCAACAACTAACTTGCATAATCCCTGGCCTCTCACTATCTTAGCTGGGGTAATTTCTATGTCGTACTCTTGCAAGGAGGTAACCCAATTAGCCCTCTTTTCTCCTAGTTCTTTCTGCACTAACAAATTCCTGACGGCTGGGTAAGGGACAATAACTTTCGTCCTGGATTTCAAAAGGTAAGACTGGAAGTGCTTGACTGCTTTGAAAACAGCGTAGGCTTGTTGGTCTACTGCTGGGTAATTAAGTTCTGCGCCTTTGAAAGCAGAGCTCATAAAGGCAATGGGTACTTCATTGTTTTCAATGTTCTTTTGAGTTAGGACGGTGGCGTAGGAACAATCAGAAGAAAAAGTGTAGAGCGTGAAGTCTTGGGAAAATTCAAGGCTCATGAGAGAAGGAGCATCTATTATGGCCTTCTTTATTGCATTAAAAGCTTGATTTTCTAGGGGTCCCCAGTGATATTGTGCGTCTTTCTTAATTAGGTTTTGCAAAGGCCTGACCATTTCGGAGAAGCTGGGGATGAATCTCCTCACAAAGTTAATCTGGCCTAAGAAAGACTGCATAGACTTTTTGGATGTAGGAGGGGGGAGTTTCGAGATGACTTGAGTCCTTTCGGGGTCGATAATCATCCCTTTGCTTGACACAATAAATCCTAAGAGTTTACCCTGTTCTACTGCAAAGACAGATTTTTTAGGATTCAAGGAAATGTCGTATTTACGACATCGCTATAGAACGACTCTTAAATGAGCTAGATGATCGGTTTTGTTTTTAGAAAATACAGTAACATCATCTAAGTAAACTATGATGGATTTATTGATTAAGCCTCGGAAAGAAATGTCCATTGCTCTCTGGAAAGTGGCACCGGCGTTAATCAATCCAAAGGGCATTTTTCGATAAGTGTAGGTGCCCCATGGAGTGCGGAAGGTAGTTTTAAGTTGGTCTAAAGGAGACATCAGAACTTGGTTGTACCCCAAGAAACCATCCAATAAGGATAGCCTCTCAGAACTAGATACTTGTTGAAGGATCTATTCCATGGGTGGGACAGGGTAGTTGTCTTTATCAAATGCTCTATTGAGGTTTCGGAAATCGACACATAATCAGATTTCCCCACTTTTCTTCCGGACAGGGACAAGGTTAGAAACCCATTGAGTGTGCCTAATAGGGAAAATTATTTTAGCATTTAGGAGCTTATTCAATTCTTTTTTGACGATCGGTTCGAGCTTAGGGTGCATTTTTCTTAATTTCTATTGAAAAGGTAAGGTTTGGGGTTTCATAGGAATGACGTGTTGTATGATGTTGGGGTCGAAAATTTTAAGGTCATCATACGTCCACGCAAAGACATCTTTAAATTCTTTGAACAATTTAATAAATGCAGCTTTTTCTTGTTCAGAACATCCT
Organism: Picea mariana; assembly: GCA_032191745.1. Classification (NCBI taxonomy): domain Eukaryota; kingdom Viridiplantae; phylum Streptophyta; class Pinopsida; order Pinales; family Pinaceae; genus Picea; species Picea mariana. The sequence continues at coordinate 9,922 of JASDQU010249383.1, read as the reverse complement.
ACCCCTAGATTAATGCACTACGGATTGTCCCTAGTTCCTAAGTTTACTTTTTCATATGATAACGAGGAACTATTGGTTTTACAGTTGACCGAATTTTTGAATTTATCTTGAAAATCATAAAATTTCTCTAATCTAACTACAGTTTTAGGGATCGAATTTACCATGTCCGATGAAGATTCAGGAGTTCTCGGATCTAGTATTACCATGAAATCGCGTAAATTGTCGTCGTGAGTGCATTCGTCTATGACTGTGCCTTGAAAAGTTTCTTCCATATGCAGGAAGCTAATAATCTATTGATCGTCGTTGAAGACTCTCCAATTCGTGATGTTGTCCGGAACTGATGGCCTGAACAACAGTTCGACAAAGAATGCATCCGAGGACAAGCCTTCTGTAGGAAAGAGTTTGGAAGCTACATTAGCTAATAGATCTGCTTCAGCATTATTCAATCTAGGAATAGAATTTATATTGAAAGCAAAAAATTTATTCATTAATTTCCATACCTCGGATTGGTAGATTTTAAGATGCAGAGACAGACAGTGGATAGAATCTCTTACCTATCTAACCATGATTTTGGAATCACCAAAGACAGTTAAGTTTTGAATGTTCATATCTAAGGCTTTTCTGAGAGCCTGCAATAAAGCCTCATATTCTGTTGTGTTATTAGTACATTCAAATTCTAGCCTACATGCAATCAGGGTTTTATTACCTGAGGGGTCAATAATAACACAGCCTGCACCAGCTCCTTCTTTGGACTTTGACCCGTCAAAATAAAGAGACCAAATTTGATTTTCATCGGGTGCATGAGACCGTTGTGTAGAAGCTGTTGGCTGCACATATGCCACAATCTCGGACTGTTGTTCTGGGTTGGTGATAGCTGAAGCCTCAGCCATGAAATTTCCAAAGAAGGTATCCATCCCTTGTATCTCGGGTGAATCGACAGAAGGTGTAAATGGTTCATTTGGATCGTTCATATCTATGACCATGAACTTAAGGTAGCATTCATGATTTACCTTGATTTTGTTGGGCTTTCCATTCTCTGGGAGCCACAGGTGAGACCAATATATCGCGAAATAGCCATGTAGTTGCTTCGACCAGTCCCTGATTAAGAACAGACCATATACTTCTGGAATATCTACTACAATAATATCAATAACTTGATGAACCTTGGGGTTAGACGATAATCTTATAAGCACATTTCTTAATTCGCCTACAACTTTAACACTGGTTCAATCAAGTTGGATAATTTTTAAGGTGGAGGGTTCAACTTCAGCATTAATCTTTTGACACACAAACCATGGCATCACATTGGATGACGCTCCTGAGTCTACCATACAATTGTGCACGTTTCTATTAAAGATTTTGAAAGTTAACAAAAATGGAGGTACATTTTTGCGAGTACTAAGGGTAGTAGTTTGTGGCTTTTTACTCGCAGTTTCTAAAGCTACTTTATCTACATTATTTACATTATTTACAGGAAGGCTTCCTTTGTCTTGAGGATCAGGATTATTTTTAGTGGAAGTCTTCTGAGGAACTTTGTTTTGAACAACCTTGTTACCACCTGAATTCCCATTTTTTCCATTCTCTGCGATATTCTGTAACATTTTTTGTAGCAGAAATGGAAATTTCAATAACTCATAAACAAAAATGTTAGCCCTTAACTTTTTAAGATATTCAACTAAATCATAATCTAAGTTGGGATTCACATGACTTTGTTTAGTCTCAGCTAGTTTAGATTGCTTCGAGGGCAAAGTCGTAGTGTTTTTAGAAGAGGGTTTGCTTGTTGTCTTACTCTTAGTATTATAGGGATGCACTGTCTCGAAGTTAGCTTGAAAGATGCTATCCGAGAAGTGTCCAAAAATGTTTGGAGAAGACTCTTCTTCTTGAACTGTCTCTTGTTCGACAACCTCCTTAGGAATCTCAGGAGGCATCAAGTTATCCCGGGCTTCTAGAATTGTTTGAAGGGCGTATTGTAGACTTTCTAGATTAAGGCCTTCAGTATTCGGATTAGGTCGGTTGGTTGGGAAAGGCTTCCTGAACAGGGGATTGTAAGGCCCTTTACTCGAGGAAGCTTCTTTGGTCGTCCTTTTCAAGTCTATAACTTGATTCGACAGTTTTTGAATGGCTTTAGTTAAGTTTTCTAAATCAAAGCTTTCAGGTTGTGTTTTATTTTGAGTAGGTCTAGGGAGGATTTCGATCTTCTTTTTGGAAGATGAACTAGTTTCTGTTTCGTTGCTAGTAGAGTCTTTTAGACTAAGTATGTCTTTTTCAATCTAGTTGGCCTCCTCGAAGGCCTCTAACAACGTGGCTTTCTTAGATCGTTTAACCCAAATGGCTATACTTTGATGTAAAGCTTTAGTATAGTATGCTATGATAAGATTTTTGGCAGGCATCGAATCTATAGGGATTTGGTTCTTAAGTGTTAAGAATCTTTGATTAAAGTATTTAATTTTCTCTTTTGAGTTCATTTTTAAGTTAGAAAGGTCCATGACTAGGACTTCCGAAGGTTTACTGTCTCCGAACTTTTCCAAAAAGCAGGATTCAATCTTTTCCCAAGACAAGATGGTATGGGGTTGTTGGGAAAAGTACCATGTAGATGCATTGCCCTCAAAAGTATAGGGGAACAACCTACAAACTACGTCTTCATGCTCGACATTGTGGAGTCTTATGGCTAACATAAACTTTTTAATGTGATCTTCAGTGATCTGTTTAGAGTCAGGGTCAAACTTGGGAAGCCACTTCTCTGGATGTTTAGGTAAGGGATGCTGAGCTCCAGGTACAGCTACTGCATCCTAGTCAAGCCAAGGTATGGCAAGATTGTTCTGGTTGGCCATTGGTGTAGTCGGTGTGGAAGGCTGAGAAGGGGAATTGCCTTCGTCAGAAGAGTCTACTCCCAAAGAAGAAGGGGATGATGGAGGTGGTGAGGGTGGTATTCTAGATCCTCCTGCAGCAGGAGTGATGATTGGATCTGTAGGGTTTACAATGAGGTTAGTGCCTCCGAGTTGTTATCTGATATCAGATAAATCTAAAGGTTGTTCCAAAGGTTAATTTGGTTGCCTCAAATGGGCTAGGGCACTATGTGTTCTTATAAGATATTGACGGACAATCTCTTGTATGTCACCACCTGTAGGATTTGGGGTTGTTGGCTCAACTGTGATCTGTGGATCGTCGTTTGATGTGGTTGTTGTTTGATGGGGAATGTTGTCATTTGAATGACTTCTTGTCACTATAGGTGAGCGATTAGGTGGTGGAGGGGTCTTACGACCACCTCGTGCCATTAATAAATTTCAGGCCCTCCTTCTAGCGTCATTTGTTGACGGGTGAAAATGAACGCTCGCCAACTGGAAGAGTGGATCCGGTCCGGGGTTGTCTAAATAACCCAAGCCATTTGGGATGATCCACCCTGATGGGTTTAGCGGCTCCATTGGCCGATCTAAGTCCTAGCAAAACAAATGAAAACTACACTAATAAACTAATCTTAAATGAAAACAATAATTAAAAAAAACTAATAAACAAATCTAAACTACATATATATAATCTATTACCTAAATCATACAACTATAATCCTATAAAAGTAAATGTTTAATTATCAATAGAATCAACTTCAATTTACAAATATACAATATTTACAAATTACATATTTGAATTAAAACCTGCAAAAATCATTTGTAATCTGTCCTAAGACAGGGAAACCATTGTTTTTTTATTTTTATAATTTTATGAAAAAGAAATAGAATAGAAACTATCTAAGCTAAGCAACTAAAATAATAACTCTAACTACAAATCTGAACTATATGTTATATCTATCTAAACTACTTATATTATACTAACAAATTAACTATCAAATAATAAATAACAAACTAACCTGAAGTAGCGCTTCAGGTTTGTCCTATATGCAATAGTTGTTTTAGCTGTTCGCAGGGAGGAAACCTGCACTAGATTCTCCACGAGCTTCTCGTAAACTAGAAGTGACTGTTCTCTTCAAGTATAAATGACAGAACAAACAAGACATAAAAATAACAAAAATTTTATGATCTACAAATCATCACAATTAGATAAATCTGTGTGCAACAATTTGTACAAAATTGATTCATTTAATGAAGAAGAGAAATTTGTATTCATTAAATTGAAATGAAGTGACTGCTGTATTTTTAAATAACAGAGATCAGATATGGACAACATATAAATCAAATCACATCACCATGCAATGAATCATGATAGCTAAAGTAGTCGATAATTAATTGGAAACTGATATGCAGAAAACTTGAAACAAAAGTTTGATATATTGAAAGTGAAAGCTGTTACAAGACATCAACTTTCATCTCCGTCCAAACCATAAATCCATAGTCTGGTTCTCTCCACCATGATGATGATGGTGCTCATTACAAAAAATAACAAGTATTTAAAGACCTCCCACAGGGTAAAACATCCCTGTGGGAATTATCAAAACAATTTACAAAAAATCTGGGAATAATATCCCAAGTCTCTATTTATGACTCAAGCTAACAACCTAAAAGAAAACCATATCCAAAGCATCTCCTAAACGGCCACAACATGCCCAATTGATCATTGTAATTCGTATGCACCTGAAAGTGAACAAAAATAGACAAGATTAGAGGATATTTTATTGATAAAATTGACAAAAATCTAATTTTTAAGACTAGCTACAGAATCTTGTGATTCTGTAGCTGGTCTAATTTGAATACAGAATCATTTCAAAACCAATTCGAATCTTAAAGAATTATATTCAAACTATTAAACAAATATTTCATTGCTAATTAAAAACCAAACGAATCATTCAAATCAAAACTGGTATGCAAATTGAAACAAACGAAATCGTGGTCAACCGAATGGTAACAGAGATACACGCACTCTGTTCAACATTTGTTATCACCAATTCAGGGTAAACAAGATCACTTAGATAATTTGACAGTAATGAAATCATTTTCATGAGCTAATTCCAATCGACACAAACTATAACCGGTTAAACAAATCATGCATGCAATAGTTTATGTCGCTTCAGCCATTAACAAAATCATTGTTGAATCCAAACGAAATCAACAGGATCATTTTTCAAATTAATAGAACTATATAAAACATATACAAACGATCATGTTAATCATTGCACGCGGCAATCATTTGCAAATCAAATCAAACAAGAACGAATTGAAACAGTTTGGGGTCGACACAATCGTTATGAATCAACATAGCTCCACGATTTTAGCAAATAGATCTTTTTCACAGGTTGAATGTAATCAAAATCCAAACGAGAATATTGATTCAATACAAAACAGAGTCGTTCCTGATAAATCGAAGTCAACAAGGTTGTTTTGAGTCTATTAGGAACAAACGAAACTAATCGAAATCAAACCAAATCAACTATCCTAAATCAGACGAACAGAATTGATTCAAAAACAAGCCAAACAGAATCAAAAACAAATCAATTGCTTATACTAAGTTGGGCACGACAAAATCGCATAACCAAATCATAGCTACATTTAAGTTTAGTAAAATGAATCTACTGTACAAGATCCACAACATAACCATTTTTGATGATCAAACTATAACAGAATCATTTCAAATGTATTAAAATGAATAGAGCTAATTTGAAAGCAAAATTGAATCCATTATATTAATTCAAGAAAACTTACAAAGCAAAATTCATATTGAAATTCATACCTACACAATTAGAAAACAACTCGGTCATGATAATTTGGAATTGACGAAGGCTGTTGCCGCTTTGACATTCCTGAAGACAATCGAACCGGTGGTTTTTTGTTTCTTCTCATTGGCCTGAAGCCTGTCTCTTTCTTTTGACAGCACTGTAACTTGCTCCTCTAATGATTTGATCTTTGAATGAAATAGGGGAATGTCGGTGTAATAATGCTCTAGCCACACATTACATTGGATACATGATGTTTGCTTGGGATTTGATATCACAGGCGAGGGTTTGTTTAAGTCAGCAGGGGTTTCCTTTGTGCAGCTTGATTCCCGGGTAGTTAGGATTCTTTTTGAGGCAAGGGGGTAAATTAGAGACATAGTCATAGGGTTTCGTAGAGCATAGGCCATGAGAATAGGGGTACTCCTCAGCTAAGAAATGATCAATATCAGAGTCTGAGTCCTCGCTCAGCACTATGGGCTTTTGGTCGATGTTTTGTTTAGGTTTGTTCCGGGCAAGTGTTGATATCAATCGAGCATTTTTCTTCCCCCTTTTGTTGACAGTAGTATCATTGCTATCTTTCTTCCTCCCAGGTCTTTTGATGGCTTTAATATCATCCTTAGCACATGGGTTAACCAAGGCATCAGGTAGGTCCAAGTCAGGGAAAACTAAGGGTTTGACAGGGGGTAGAAGAATATAAAGTGGCATGGCTGGTCCAGCCAAACTCTCACTAACCACAGCCTTGTTGATTTGAACAGACTCCAGATTAGCAAAGCCATTTTTAGATAGAAAGGCTTGCCAATTATCACCACTAAGGTTCAAATGGTGGACGATGATGAGTTTAATCAAGCCGTGATGAAAAAGGATGCTATCAGCCTTCTCGTGCTTGAATCTCTTAGACATCTTCTAAAGACTACGCAAGAAATAATGTGGCATGTTCAAAGGATGGCCCATGAAATTCATCAATAATCGGAGGCGATACAAAAATACCAAGCCATACCGACCTTCACAGGTCACAAACTATTTCACAATCACAAAAAGGTCATGCCACCTGGGTTTGAGGGTAGAAATAGGCATACCTTTATCACAGGAAACAATCTTTCTTGATACGAATACTAATGGCCACGACACCTCATCGACTTTGGAGTTTTTAAACCACCTTTGGCCTATAGCTGCTAGTCCTGTAGCAGAGCTTATGAATTCTTCATTCAGCTCGAGCTGTATGTCACCGACTTTATCCCTACACCCGTCAAAGGTGAGGGTGAATTGTTGGGCAACCGAAAGGTTGAAACCCTCGAACCTTTGTATAAACACCAGCCAACCACTGTTTTCTAAATCCTTACGGGCATTATCGAATAGCAACAGAGCTTGGCTACCATTTGGCTCTATGTGCACCATCGGTGCCATATACAGGAGCACACGGTGAGTAGGGTGCATGGGCTAGGGTTCGAACAGAGTATACATAGGGGCAGAACACTCACAGGCTTACCTGAAAACACTAGGGGTGACCCGAGATAGGGGAAAAGCATTAATGACAGAATGTGCGAAGGTGGTGGAGCTATTTCGGCCCATGCAAAACAGTCATTTCCCATAGTACAACCGACGGTGCATATAACGATTCAAACCACTATTACATAGGTTAAAAAACTATGCCATTTTAACAATTAATAAAATCTATGACAAGTCGACCAAACATTTGCGCAAGCAATAGTTTTAAAACCAAAAATAATGATTCGAAATTACCACCAAGGGTTCGATCATATCAAATATGCGTTGTGTGGTATGATTGCACCAAGGGTCTAATCCATAATGCCAATGAGTTTTCATGAAACCATTGTGCCAACGAATTTGATCAAGATACATCAAACCACCAATAAATCAATGACTGAATCACAATCCATAGGAAATCATCAAAGTCTCATAAAAATTGAAATCATATTAACAACAAAAATGCCAAATGAGTAAAGAATCTTGGGGTCTTTCCAACTGTATAACCACAATTAAATTGGAAACGCAATGAACATATAGACAAGAGTGATCATAACAATCTAGTGACGATTTTAATATGACTTCGAAATCAAAGTTTTCACGCTTGCAGTCATGAAAACAAGAACAAAGGCAGGTGTGCAAATGCACAAAATAATAGTGTCATTTTAGTCAAAGATTGTGATGCAAATCAAGGGTGGCGAAACACTGGTGTAGGTAGCTTATAAGGATAGGATAAAAATGCGAATTGGCTGCCAACAGGCTTAAGCTAATCTAAGCAAAAGAAACCATTCTAGGAGTTTATTGCAAAATAAAACAATTCAATTAAAGTATTCAACATTCATTCATTCAATGGATAAGATAAGATTTGATAAAAGAAAGATTTTCAATTGTAAAAGATGCTTGCACAAGACAATAAAGGATACAATATCTGCAAGCAACTGAAAATTTATTAGTCAATCACCATAACATAATCAATGAAAGATTAACTCATGCCCATAGTGAACATGTAGCAAATAAAATGTACGAAGATTGAGACCAGTGCCTTAAAAGTATCGTGGGTTGTTTTTGAACACATGATTTATTAAATTGTCTTTATTAGAGGTAGATTAATGAGGTAAATTGTATTTGCAATGAAAATAAAATGTTTGAGAGATAATCTAGATTTGTCCCTTCAAAGAATATTCCTAGAGTGGAGGTTGAGTTTGTCGAATATCCAACATGGAGAGTATCCATTTGATTTTGAACACAAACTCAAGAGAATGTGGGAGATCTGACAGGGAGAACCTAGATCTCAAAGTTCCCACCAAATTTCTTACACAAACTCTCTTACGTTTCCATTGAAGAAATACTTCTTAAGGAATTCCCTATTAATCTATCCACAGTAACTAGCCCAACTCTTTGTGGAACTTACTTCCAAAAGATCGAGACTAGGCTCGCAATTGGAAGGGTTGGGAACAACCCACCGGGAGTTGAGGGTAAGTTTTATTTTAGAACAAAAAAAAAATTGTTGACAAGGAAAATGCGGAAATTGAAGTGTTTTCTAATTACTAAATGTGAAAGTGAAAGGAAAAACTAAGCTAACAATTAAAATATTTCGTTTCCCAAAATAAATTAAGTGTTGTGATTGATTGATTGATTGATTCCCTTAGATTGTGTGTTTGGAAAGTAAATCAAGAAACCCATAGAGAAATAAAGCACACAACCACACCACCGATCCCCCTAAAGGGGATGACGAAACTGAGCATTATGAGGCCCTCTTTTATCAACTTTCTATTATAATAATCTCTTATTTGTAAGAGAGAGTTGAATTATCCTTATAGAAATGGATCAAGGAAAATAACTAAGACCTAAAAAAAAACTCTACTTTTATTAGGTGACTTGTGATCTTGTTTAAGAAATATCATCAAGTGATACAAGGTTTTCTTTGAAGAGAAGAGGTTGAAGGATGGATCTTGAGACCTAAAAAGCTTTGACTTGGTCCAAATCATCTAGAACTTCTCGCTTTCTTTGTAATGACATGTATAATCAGAAAACAAAAGATATTAGAAAAACAATTAAAGAAATATAAACAAATTAAACAATTAAAGGTAAATGCTTTTGTATTTTAAAGGTCTTGCAAATTTTATTAAGTAAAGGAAAGTATTTTTTAGAAGAATTTTATGGTTTTTTGAAGAGGTGAGAGGGCTCCTGATTGCTTGAATACTCCAAAATCATCCAAATTTGACAGATTTTCTCCTTGGTTTTCCAATAACCTGCAAAACTCAGCAAGAAGAATACCCCAAAAGATGCCCAAAATGATTTTGGAACAACTTAGGGTGTAGATCAAAATTGCTTGAAAAAATTCAAGCTAACTAATGAACAAAAGTACCATAAATTGTTTTGAATTTTTTATTTTATAATGTTGCTTTAGGATAGCAAAGAAAAGCACTTCTAATTTTGCTATATTTTGAAATGAAAATCCCAACAATAGATTTCACTTTTAGCTTTTAAAAATATGAATTGAAACTAGCATAAAAGTGTCTAAAACTTTACCAAATCTGCCTTTTCGTAAAATATGAAACTCTAATTAATTCACGGACTTGGAAAAGTGACCATGCAAAGTAATGATGAGATTTTATACCAAATTTTCTCTTTGCATGTAAGTAACCAAGTTACCAGAAAATTGTAAGAAATTTTGGAGAGTAGAGAGAGAGAAACTTGAAGTGCTTGGAACCCTTGGGCAATGGAGTTACTTTGATGGTAAGGAAAAGAATGGAAGTTGTCCAACTCCTTGAAGAA
>JASDQU010249378.1:0-16432 GCA_032191745.1 Picea mariana | reverse complement strand
TACTTCCAAAAATAATATCATCAACATAAACTTCAATTAATAAAATACTATCTTGAGTTACCTTGATGTAGAGGTCGATGTCTGCACTTCCTTTTCTGAACCTTGTCTGCTATAGATATTTATCCAGTCTAGAGTACCATGCTCTAGGAGCCTGTTTATACCATACGAGGCCTTCTTCAATTTACACATATAATCTGCGTTCTCTAACAACTGAAATCCTTCTGGTTGTTCAATGTAGACTTCTTCTTCAAGTTCCCCATTTAGAAAAGTTGATTTTACATCCATATGATATACTTTAATATTATTGGAGCAAGCATAATCTAAAAGAAATCGGATTTCTTCCATTCTAGAAAATGGGGCAATTGTCTTTTCAAAGTCGATTCCTTCAACCTATGCGTATCCTTTACATACCAATCTAACTTTGTTTCTTGTAACCTATCCATCTTCATTCAATTTATTTCTGAATACCCACTTTGTGCCAATCACATTCTTATTCTTTGGTCTTGGGACCAATTCCCAAGTGTCATTCTTTTCTATTTGATCCAATTCTTCATCCATGTACTTATTCCAAAATTCATCCTTGCTGGTCTCTTCAAAACTGTTTGGTTCAATCGTAGATGAGAGTGCTAGGTGCATTTGTTCTAGTGAACATATTCTTCTTCTAGTCTTAACTCCTACATCTTTGTTTCCGATAGTCTGATCTGAAGGATGATTCTTCTGTACTCGTTTTCTAGGTGTCTTTGGAGGAACTTGCTGAACTTTCTCTTCTACTTCTATTTGATCCTCTTCATCTTCCCCTTCTACTTCTTCTTCATTTTTTGCTTCTTCTTCATAAAGCTATTTCATTGATTCATTTTCTTCTTCCTTTAATTCCCATCTGCCTGTTTCATCAATTGTTACATTGATGCTTTCCACAACTTTGTTCAACCTCATANTCCTTGTACTTGAGTAATCAACAAGTACTCCTTTTTCCACACGAGAGTCAACCTTTCTCATTCTTCCATCTTCTCTTTTGATGTAGCATTTGCTTCCAAATACTCTGAAGTGCTTCACATTTGCTGGTCTTCCTTTCCATATCTCGTAGGGAGTTTTGTTAGTGTTGTTTCTGAGCATTACTCTATTTTAAATGTGAACCAATGTATGCATTGCATGTGTCCAAAAGATATCTTTCAATTTGGAATCCATTAACCTTGTTTGAGCAATTTCCTGTACCGTCCTGTTATTCATTTCGACAACTCCATTATGTTGAGGTGTCATAACAACGAAGAATTGCCTTTTTATTCCATGCCTACTGCAATATTCCATAAATTTCTTTGAAGTGAAATATCCTCCATTATCAGATCTCAAACATTTGATTTTTGAATCAATTTCATTTTCAACCATTTCCTTGTAGACCTTGAAGTTTTCAAAAGTTTCTGAATTATTCCTGAGAAAGAAAACTCCAGTCATTTTTGTATAATCATCAACTAATAACATAAATTATTGATCACCTTTTAAACCCTTTGTTGTAGTTGGTCCAACTAGATCAATATGCACAATTTCCAGTGGTCTTGTCGTTGAATATTCCTTTGATTTAAACCTAGTCTTTGTTTTCTTTCCTTGTTGACAATGCTTGCATAAAGTGTTTGTTGGTTTCATAATTTGGGGATTTCTCTAACTGCTTCCTTTTTGCTGACTTTGACAAGGTTATCAAAATGTATGCAACCCATTCTTTTGTGTCATAGCCAACTTTCATCTTGATTTCCTAGACAACACTTTTCATTTCCAATTTCACTTAATACATATATGTTGCTTGAAGTTCTTGCAATTGTTGCAATCAATTTTCCTGAACCTTCTTTTCTTATCTCGCAATTTTGTGAATCGAAAGTAACTTTATGACCTCGGTCATACATTTGAATCACACTTAAAATATTATGTTTCATATCTTCTACTAGTAGAACATTTTCTGCCTTGGTATTCTTGTTTCAAATTGTAACTCTACCTTTTCCAATGATTTTAGCTGAATCATCATTTCTGAAGGAGACTGATCCATCTCTTTCCTTTCTTAATGTAAGAAACCTGTCTTTATCAACTATCATGTGTTTTGAAAAACCACTGTCAACATAGCAACCATGTTTCTTCTTCTTAGCCTGTAGAGTGAGTGTGCATTCTTCATTGCTATACTGATTCTTCTTTCTTATCCATGTTCTCTTCTGAGGTTCATGTCTGTCACTGTTTTTGTTATGTTGTGGTTCTCTAGGAGGAACTGTCATTCTGCAATATTTGGCCATGTGTCCAAATTTGTTACACTTGTAGCATTCCACTTCAGTGCTCAATGATTGAAACTCGTCGTAACCTCTTCTCTGTGTTTCACTAGGCCTTCTTAGATAACCCTTTTGGGTATGACTTTCAAAGTTGTTTATGTTCCTTCTGTTAGCTCTGCAATTCATATCTTTATGTCCAAAATTATTACTTGCATAACATAAACCAAAAAATATAGTTTGATACCTAGGATTTGAAAATATTCTGAAAGGAGTTTCTCTTCTGAATCCTTCTTCTTCAAGAGGCTTATATGTCAATTTTTGATTATGAAATATGAATCTTCTCGGTGGAGGAGTGTCCCTGAAATATTCTTTGTAGGTATTCATATACCATTTGATTGTTTCTGCATAGATTTTTGGATATGTTTCTTGTTCTATTGTTTTGGAGCTTGATCCCTTTTCTGTCTGATTGTATCCAAGTCCAGACTTGTCATGATGAGGCTTTTGACTGCTGATAATGTTATCCAAAACTTTTGAGTTGTTCTGCATATTTTTCTCTTGAATATCCTTTCTTAATGTGACAATCTCTACTTCCAAATTTCCAATGTTCTTGTCTCTTTCTTCTAGCTATTCTTTGAGTACTTCTTCAATTATTTTATCTTCTTCTATTTGAACCTTCAAATTTGTAATCATTTGTTCTAGTTCCTAAGTGTTTTCTTTCTTGTCCAGTTCTACTTGTAGCTTCTTATTTTTCTTCTTTTCTCTTCTTATAACTTCTATGGAACACAAAAATTCTTCTCAGTAGTCAACTTCTGCCCCTTCATATTCTTCTTTGGTGTCTTTTTTATCATAGTCTTCTACTGCCATGAATAGAACTCTTTCTGTTTCACTGTCAATGACTTCATCTTCATCTGATAAGGAGATGTCTTCTTTGGTGCATAAGTTTTTCTTGAAAGATTTCTTTGTGGTTCTTTTTCCTTTATATGTTTGATTTTTATTTGAATAATCTTCATCATTCCTCTTATTTTTATTATGAGGACATTTGTTAGCAAAATGAGCCAATACCAACACAATTAAAAAAAATCAATATAAACTTACCTTTATATCTGTCGTTGGTTCCTTTGTTCAATCTTTTGACAAAGTTGGCCATTTCTTCATCATATTCTGAGATGTCATTGTTGTTGCTATGTTCTTTTTCCTTTTTCTTTCCCTTTTTCTTTGATCTTTTGGATGCTTTGAAAGCTGCTTATTTTATATCTAGATTTCCCTGTTTAGTTCTCATTTCATATTCTTTGAAGATTCCATGTAGTTCGTCCATGCTTATTGATTCTAGATATGCTCTTTCTTCTAGTGCTAATGTCTTAGGATCAAACATCATAGGAAGAGATATTAGTACCTTTTGAACAATTACAAATTCCTTAATTTATTCTCCCAATCCTATGATTTCATTTATTGTTTCATCGACTAGTAAGAAGTAAGCTGCAATATTCTCATCTTCCTTCATCTTTAGTTGTTCGTGTTAGCATACTATAATTTTATAGGATAATCATTATTGTTGATTTATATCCATTTTCAGTGATTTTAGGATTGAAAATAATATTCCATTGTTTGAGTTATTTTCATAAACTCAAATACCTAACATTGCTTCATGACTCATAGGAGAAAGGTGAAAATAACAAAATCTCTTTGTCTTCGTGCGCATAAGTTTAGCGCAAATATCATCACCTTCCCGAGATTTCACAAGAAAGATACTGCTACATATTAATTTTGGGTTATGACATATCCACATGAGTTTTAGATTGGAAAAATCAGAGACTCCATGAGCTGGAGTCATATTTTAATTGTGGCGGCAAATTTGTTTTCGGTAGCTAAAGGTCGAAATCTTATAGCTATTAGCTATCGCAAGTTAAAAATTTCGGTAGCTAAATGGATTATTCATGCCTGTCATAAGATGCCAAAATTAATGAATATCTCAAGTGTTTAAAAAGTTCTTATCACTCTCATATCAAGCAGTTGTACACACTTCATAATTTGTTGTTATGCTGCCAAAACCACTTTTGGTTATCATTCGTCCGGTTTCATAAAAATATGATGCTTTGTCTGTCCTTTGTCAAATCGAACAATTATAACCCTAGATTGTGCCCATTAAATCCGATCAATCTGATTAAAATCAAAGAAAATAAAAAGGAAACTGGAATTTGGGAAAGATGTAGAGGGTCAAAGAAAAGCCAAAGCTACAAACATCCTGAATCTTCCATATTCAGATTCAGACCCAAAACCATCTCCTGCAGAAATGGAAGACCCAGAAAAGGGAATACCTGAAACATCATCAGAGAAAAAGGTTAGTAAAAAAACTGATGTTCAAAAACTAGAAAAGAATTGGCAGAGTTAAAGGTATTAGAGAGACATCTTAAAACTGAGAATAAAACTCTGAGGAAGTCATCTCTCAAAGTTGGTTTTACGTTGGATAAAATGGCCATTAAATATGAGACTCTAAAACACAAGAATAAGAACCTCCTCAAATAAAATAGCAAACTGCAGAACATGAATAAAGTTTTGAGGTTTAAGCTTGCTCACAAAAGGACAAAACCGAAAGCTCACATCAATATTGATGCTCTAGCTGAAGTTGCCCTTGTTTTGCAATGAAGTGTTTATAATGGAGGAAGTAGGGTTAAAGATCAAAATTAATCATTTTGACTAGTTTAGGAAGAAGTTATAAGTTTCTCCAACTAAAATTGGTTTCAAGTTCCATAATTAGCTACCGAAAATCATTCCCAAAAAATCGACAACTAAACATACTTTGTTTTGACCTCGATAGCTACCGAAAATTATGTAATGGACAGAAAACACATAAATCGTCCCAGATCAAGGTAAATTGATTCCTGAATGTTCTCGAAGTCTTCCAAGATGTTTTAGTGGTAACATGTCCTCAAGATGTTGCTGTCAAGTTTAGATTGAATTATATTTGGTTATTAAAGAAAATGAAAGTCTGCCCTATTTTTTGGGATTTTGTTGTAACTTCCAAAATTTTAAGATACGAATCATCAGGAAATTATTTCTATTTTTTAGTAAAATATTATCTTTGTAACTAAACCTATCTGAAACATATCTATAGAAAAAAAAACTATATATTTGTATCTTTCATGAGGTTGAGGGGTTCGACCTAAAAGGGAAAATGGTATTGAAAGATTACCATCCATTGTAAAGATTTTCAGGAGGTTTCAAGTGATTCTTTTTGATGAATACAAGACATTATGTTTCAGGATTCCTATGTCATAGCTATGTGGTGAAGTGTTTCTTGATGTAATATGTTTTCCTCTATTTTCACATTTTGTTTGTTTCTTTTATTGTTTATAAGAAGATTAAGTTCAGGATTTGTTTCAAACACCCTGTTATGGCTTAAAACAATATTCATGTTTTCTTCTAAAGTTTGAATGTAGAATTCAGGTAGTAATTCTCTACATTTGAAGTGAACCCTAATCTGTTCCTCTTTTTCCATCTCACAAACTACAAGGATCCACTAACATTCCTACCTTACCCTGTTGCATATAAGCTCTGTTATTCCTTCATTTGATCACCTTAAACCTTTTCAACTCCATTTTTCCCAATGGCCCTCCTTTGTTGTCCCAACCCAAACATTTAAAAACCAAACCCAAATCTATCATAAATAGCCTAGAATTCTAATCCAAACCAAGCTAAATCTTACAGAGAGATCCCCCTCTGAGTCTAGGAGGGATAGATCCTTGACTCCAAGGGGTTTTGTAGTTACCTCTACCCATTTCTTCTTTAGCCCAAGAAATTACAAAGTGATAATAGTTCGAATTGAAATCTGTAAGTTTGAACCTTTGATGCTTTGAATTTTTTATGCAGGAGCATCCTTCCACATCAACAGATGTGCCAATAAGCCAACACATAGGCGCACATTGGAGAAAGGGAGAGGCATCGACCCTCCCATTTTTAAATTTGAAATATGATTCTATGTGGATTCATGTTGTAAGGCTAAGTAAATCCAAACCATACCTTTGTACATGTAGTGGATAGGGTCGCCTTAATGGTTGACTGTAATCAGGTCTAGATATTAGTCAGGTGTAGATCTTCATTCATTGTAAGAATCCGTAGGGATAAGGTGTCTTAATGAGACAGTGATGGCACTAAGGTGGTAGAGAGGATAAGCTCGAGGAGGTCTCTTGTAAAAAGGGAGAGACAAGAGTTTAGGGGAGGGATTATGAGAGGAGAGCTTGAGAAGCTCAGAAGCTCAAAAATAGGAGGTAGAATAGTTCTTTGAGAGACCTTGAAAGAACTAAGACTCTGTTGTAGTCCAACCTGCACATATTGTAATCAATTTTTCATATTAATGAAAAAGACATCATTTTTTCATGCACATGGTTGTTTATGTGTTTCATGAATGTATGTTGTAGATGTACGATAGGTTTCATCTGCAGTAGGAAGATAGATTTATCTATCTTTGCTGAGTTCAAAAAATTGTTATGGATTCTTTAGGTTGTGCAAGGAGTGAACAACAGAACATTGGAAGTTCTGTATCCAATGCAAGGAGTGCACATCTGAACTCTATGGAGTCAGAAAATAACATGCCAGGAGGGCGCACCAGAGTGATAACAACTCAGGGGAATCCTCCATGTTGTTGAATACCTTAGTGGAGAAACTGTGCAGAGGAAGCACAAAGAAACATAGTCATGGAGAACTCTGTAGAGATTTGTCGGGTGGGCATCGAGTAGGTGCAAGCATGCACATGAGAACTCTCCGTCGAGTTCAAAGAAAAGAGTATCAGAGGAATGTACTCATAGATTTTCTGAATACTCTATAAGCTATGCAAGTGTGCATTGAGAATTTTTTTTTTGAGAATGAACCAAGAAAAGTTGATCCCAACATAGTGGCACTCACAGGGGTGTGAGATGGTTGATCTGGTGAGTTGGCAAGACTAGGAAATCCTCCTAGAATAGGAGGGAGATTATGCAAGCATCTAGAATGAAGGGGATTATGTGGGTCCCCTATGATGTGTGACTATCCAAGTGAATGTGTGCAAAAGGTGATGAGAGAAATAAATGAACAAGAGACTTGTATAATTTGGACCTTCACAATATATCTCACAATCGCATGTAATCGAATGAGAATCATACATAAATCAACCGTAAATAAACATACATGTGGGTAGGTAGATTTTTTCCACGTGGGAGAACAAAGAAAACAAATTCTCATGTCCTAAAAAGACGTACCATCCTTCCTATCAAATAACACTTGACCTTCCAAAAGTACTCAATAGTGGGGTTTGAAGCCACCAGAAGAGGAACTAGTGAAGGATGAAGCAATCGATTATAATGAGGGATAGAGGGTGCATATCCTGAAAAAGCTGGAGATATTTCCCAATAGCCACACAAAATTTGATCAAGGTGTAATTACAACCCACAATTGCCACTTGGGTAGATGTCCTAAATTTGGTCACTAGGTACCTTGGTTAAAGTGTGACATTTATATTTTCGGCCTTAGAAATGGGTCATGGGTTGGATCCCTTTCAAGAGTTGTTTGACTCAAGGGGGGATGCAAAAAAACAACTGGACCACGGCCTTCAACCCTTCACGGGTATCTCCCTGCCTTATGGTGTTAGGAATACTTGACTTGGAGGATTTTAAAGTTCCCTATTTTTCAACTTCTAATGTTTGAAAATGTGAGAACCAGATAATGGGGGGTTATTTGGATGCCTACCCCTGAGATCCTACCTAGACTAAAAAAATTCTTTTGGCACCTCCTATGGATGAAAACTTAGTGAGTTTTTAGAAAAAATTTAGATGTGGTGGGCTGAGAGATTGGGGGTGTGAACCAATCTCGTTTGAATTAAGTGGGTGTGGATAATTTCTTCGAGAAATAGTGGGACGTTTCATAATTACTTTGGAGAAGACCTACTTCAACCTCCACAATTCAAGATGGAAATTATGTGAGTGAGGAGTGACTTTGTGTGTGAGCAAGTGAACAAATGTGCCAAATTTTTAATAAGTTAGGTGTAAATTTGCAACATGTGGACTTCATGTGGTCCTTACAAATATTGGTTACCTATCTTGCTAGATGTCATTGGTACAACCTTGCGGAATTTTAAAAATCCCTAAAGAAATAGCATGTGGACCTATGGGTCCATTACTTTGATCTTTAAACTCTCCTAGTGATGTAAACTAAGAAAGTAATTCTCAAGAAACTATCATAAGTTTGCAACATGTGGGCATGTATGGACCCTTACAAATTTAAGATGATTTCAAAAAGAAACTAAGAGGAGCCCTAGGGGGGCTTTGTCCTCTCCTAAATATTTTGTTAAGGGAGATGAAATGTCCCCTTAACCACCTATCTGATTCTCAAGATCTCTCTATGGTGCAAGAGAAGAGCATATTCAATGATTAAAGTTGATTTTTGGTCCCAATGTAAGTGTTTTTATATGTGATATCAAAGAATCTCAACTTAAATTTTACAAATCAAACAAGCCATCCATGTGGAAACCAAAAGAAAAAGAGGATAAATATGGTTCGTTTTACCCCCTAAGTGCCTATGTTTGACTAACCTCTCATGTGGGAAAGGAATCTAAGTGGAGTGAATTTACAAATTGCATGAAAGAATATTTTGAAGGCTAGGGGCCTTCAAATTATCACAAAAACTCTTACAATTTTGAAACTCTAGACAAGTGCATGGGTTATAGTTTAGACAGAGGCGTAGTGGGTTCACAGTGTGCAGAATGTGCAGAGAATTGAAGACCTTTTGGCACATAGTGCACAAAATGAGCAAAGAACATAAGTACTTTGTGTGCACCATGAGTTGAGTGTGTGTCTGTGGGCTGAAATACCCGTGCATGTTCTGATACACGTCCAAGGGGGGATTTTGAATGGAATTATCCTCCTTCAACTCCAAACTTGGCTCTTGGAAGGTAAGGCTAGGTTAGTTTCGGTACCTGCAAGGTAAATGGGTCAAAAAGAAGTTCTCTCAAAGCCCAAATAGGGAGGAAATTGATACCTTATCCCCAATATGGTCGACAATATGTTGTGTATGTTTCGTCACTTGGGTGAGAAAAACAAGGGCACTTGCAAGTCTAGTTGGGCCTGCTAGACAAGACAGAGGTTAGTGCATGAGGTAAACAATCCAAGCACATGAAATAAACTACTAAACAAATTAAAAACAACTAAAAAAATAAAACTACAATGCATAAGAAACTTTGAACCAAAAACAATCAACCAAATGACCAAGATTATGCCACCAATGGATAACTATATTAGTTGGCAAAACACCATAGAGAAAGGAGGACTTATGGATCCCCTCTTCCTAATTGGGAGGGCTCTTTAGTTACCTAATGGAGAGCTCTTATTACAATGGTAGAAAAGAAATCAAATGATGAAGAAATCCAAGCCTATTCCCCCAAGAGGTGAGTGGAATGGCCTATTAGAATGTTCCTAGAATGCTCCAAGGAGAAAAGAGGATTTTTAATGGAGGATTGAGGCATCATAACAATACTATGAAAATCTTAAATTCTTAGTGCACCCATGGCCTCCATTTATAGCATATCTTCAAGGCATTATTCAACTGGTTTTTGGTGTGAACAAGGGGCCCTTTAGAGCACCCTTTGGTCCTTGATCAACCCCCCATTCGGATTCAGCTCAAATCTGAGGGTCAAATCAAGTTGGGAGCTGGAACATAAGTGGTTGAGGGGCTGACAAGAACCATAAATGCATCGTTCATGGGAGTGCAAGGATTTTCTCGTACATAGTCACACATATGGCGCATTGTCCGCTCTATGGGATTCTTTGGCCCATGCACTGTGCGCTTTCTTCCTTTAGTGAGTTACTGCATGTCAATTTTTGTCCAGTTGTATAGTTTTTTCCTATTGGAAATGCATTTTTGTTGCTACAGGTGAACTAATAGGTGTTTGGAACTGTTGTATTTCTGTAACCATTTGCATGCAATGTTGCGGACGAAATTTCAATGATAACACATTTTATGGTTAAAAAGGATTAAATTGCTCTATTACTGATTCACACTCCCTCTCAGTAATCCAACAATCGAAATTTGATTTGTTGAAGTTTTTTCCCTTATTCTAATTTCTAGAGCCAGAACATAAATTCTTTGTAAATGTCATTCATAATCTGTTGTTTCCCAGATTTAAACCATTTTGCTATGTTCATTGATTATTTTTCAATTTGGTTTTATTATACTTGGAAGACTGGCATTTTCATTTTTGGGTATCTTTTAGTTTAGCTTTATTTTCTTTTAAATGATTTGGTTTTAGTTTTGGCTTTTGAACTCAATATTTTCCTTCTTGTGCATATTGTTTTTTACTCTCATTTTGAATGTTGGTATTCCCTGAGCTGATTTAACTCCTTTCTCTAACCTAGGATTAATATTTGAGTTTAAGTATGGGGCATGTAGCACCCATAGCCCCAAGCTAGGAAATGCCACACTAAATTTCTGCCTCTGATACCCCATTAAATTTACAAAATTCTCTGCATATGAACAATTTGTGCAGTCTAACAACATAAAAATGCAAGCACAAATATAGCAATAGTTTCACAATAGAATTAGCATAAAATACACACAATAAATAGCATGTAAACACATAACAACACTTGCCTTTTGAAATAGTCACCAACTGTGTGTAGACCTCAGACGTTCCTCTCAGCCATAGACTTTGTTGCTCATAATATTTCAACAATAGGTCACCCCCAATATGGGGCTAGAAACTTCATCAGGGAAGGCTTTCTAAGCCAAACTAAGGTCTAATTAGCATAGTAACAATCATATCAAGGTGACAACTGTTGCAACTAGCCTACAATATCTCATTTCCCATCATCTATCCCACCCCATGAAGTCTTCCCCTTCTCTTCTCAACAGTCCTTCGATTTCCCCACTTCCCTTCCAGGGCTTCAATAATAGGTTGGATAGAAAGTCTCATAGCCCTGTATCTATTTCCCAACAACCAGGAAAAAATTCACAATAGTTCTCTCACCTAGAGAGAATTCCCATGGGCCTCATGACCCGCTTCTTCAAAGTACACACAAGCCTAAAAAACTGCTTCTTCAACTCAAATTACTTAGGTTTGTTGGTTACCAACAACTTCCAAATGCTTCCTAGTACATGTACAATGGTGACGACAGTAAGATTTTGGATGGAAAGACTCAAGATGAGAATGATGAGTGAATTATTGGAATCCTGGAAAATGTACTAAGTTCTCACTTTTTATATGCATGTTCCCAAATTCACACTTGTCATGTTGGGAACTATGTGGGCCCCACATGGTGATACATTCCTCCCACTTAGGAACTTAGGATAGATATGAATATATCCCATAAATTTTACTTTAGGAAATATTATTATAATATTTCCTTGGCTTCATTCCACCTTGGATTAGCCCCTCTTCCTAGACCCTTATCCCCCTTTGCCTCTACTGAAGTTTTATCCCCCCATACTCTTTTGTCTAGTTGGTCTATAGAAATGATGTATTTTTATTAATATCCAAGTATAATTACATATTATAATTATAGGAATTCTTTCCTTTTATCATTTTGTCTCTCCATCCTAATAACCACACATGAACTCTGGCCTCTAAACATATTTACAATGGTACTATGGCCCAAAATATCCTATCTCACCAACCTATATGTACATTTACAATTGGGATTCGACCTAGGAGTATCACATTTCCCTCCCCTTTATGTATGCACTATCCTCAATGAATTATATACACATGTACAATCAAAATATTCAAAAACATGTAGGTACTCTTCCCACATAACATCTTCATTCTCCCAGGTTGAATCCTCATAATTGTAACAGGTCCACTAAACCTTTACCATTCCCATTGCTCGATTTCGGAGCAACGTGACCTTCCAATCCAATATGCACTCCAATTGTACTCGAAAGGATATTTATTGCTCCACTTGAATCACATTCCAATCAATTACACGATTAGCATCATGCACATATTTTTTAAGAAAATACACATGGAATGCATTATGAATGCATTGCTAGAAAATTGGTTGTCATTGATGTCAACCCTAGAAGAATCCTTAAATCAAGTCCAAAATCCCATAGAATTAATGCATTTACTTGAAGGAGTCTCCAAAGTGGTCCCCTTATGGTGTATCTCTAAGCATGGCCCTCACATGAATATGATTTGAAGAATCCTACAAGAAGCCCTTATCGTAAAAAAAAAAATAAGTTCCAATGTATGGTCAAGAAGTCCTGAAAATATGGTTAAAAATACCCAAAGGTTTGGTAAAGAATCCCCACAATTGATTGAAGAAAATGAGTATGAAGTTCATTGAAAATCCATGCAAAAACTCCATGGATTGATATTCCTCTTCAAGTCATTTCCAATGGTAGGTGGTACGCCACATGGTTCCTCATGTTTGAGGAGATATGTCCTCTTAAAGACGATCATCTTAAATTTCCCCATTACATGAGTCGACCCTATTTGGATTAAACATTATAAATCAAATTGAAGTTAGATATCAAGTCAATCCTACCTAAAATAAATATTAAAATTAAGTTGAAGATATATGGTCAAGTTGAACCTAAAAGGAGGCCTAGTTCCAATATAAATAGGTGCTCCAATACCTTATTTGTTTCATGGACTCAAGCGATTTCTATCTGAGGTAAGAAAGGATTTCTAAGGTGAGTTTCTTGAGGAATATCAAGACAAATTCCTAAGGTATATCCTGGTGAGTTAGGGCATGTTTTGAGACAAGGTTGAGACCAGATCTAAGGCAAATTTGAGGCAATAAGCCCAAGATTAAAGCATGTTCAAAGGTGAAAGTATAAGGTTGTTTTGAGGCAATTCCCAAGGAAATTTGAAGGCTTGTTCTGAGGCTAGTTTTAAACCTGACCTGAGGCAAGGTTGAGGAATATTTTAGAACTGTGGGTGTGATTTTTAGAGGAGTATAAAAGTTTCTTTGAACCAAATATTCTATATCAGTTTGTTGCACTTTTTTAGGACTGTCTTCAGTACAAATTTCATAAATGTGTTAGAGTAGGTTGAGAGAAAAATTGCAGACCTGTTGAGATAAATTTCTAGACCTATCTATGGCACAAATTTGAAGGACAGTTAGGCTAAGATTCATAATTTTTTTGAGAAAAATTCAAACCAGATTTGGAGGGATGTTCAAGTCACATTTCAAGAGTATCTCAAGTGAATATCTTGTTCCAGCTATGGTTTAGTTTTGGAAATAGGAGGATGACTCAAAAAATATGCTAACAAGGTGATTCAGTGAATGTAAGAAGGAAACATATGAAGGCTATGGATCAAGGGTGATACAGTCTACCTTTTTCAACTGATAAGGCAAGAGATTCACCTTGCAAAGTTTGATTAAGGGTGTACTTTGGTAATTCTTTTGTGAATCTTATAAAGAACATTTTTTAGAATAATTTTTGAAATAAGGGTGTTTGGGTGGTGCATAGGAAGATTGGTGTCTTCAGTTTGCAGGTTCGTTCTTGAGAAGTGTGAATTGGTGCCCATAAGGGAGTTGGTGCCTCCTTCTGGTTAGTCTTATAAAATTCAAGGGGTTGGTGCCTCCTTTTAGTTGGTTTTGGAGAAAATTGGAAGTTGGTTCTTCTAGTGGATGTGTTATTCTAATATATTAAAAAGAATTATGTGGTTTTCTCCCATTTAGGTTTCCATGTAATATCCTTGTGCATAATGTTTCTATGGTTGTTTGTTTCAATATATTATATCATGAATGCAACAATATCTTGAATGCATTTATATGTAGAAAAAGTGATAAATTCTTTATACTGACCCCCGCTACCAGCTTTGCACAATTCCCCAACTTAAAGGAACTTCTCTTGGCCTTCAATTTTAAGAACACAAGGTCACCCACTTTAAATTCTCTGTGAGTTCTGCATTTATCTACATAGATTTTATTCCTATATTGGGAAACCTTTAAATTCTACTTTATATTCACCATTTTTTCTTGCATTTCCTTGAGTAACTCTATCCCAACCACTGCTTTGTTTGCAGGGTTGTCCTAGCTCACTGTGTATTCCAGTTTCTTCCATATAAGGCTTCAAATGGGATCATTTTTAAAGATGCATGATACCCATTATTATAGGCAAATTCAACTAAGTGCAAATAATCTTCCCATTTCGATGATTTGTCCATCACATACATCCTCAACATGTTTTCAATCACTTTATTGACCTTCTCTGTTTTCCCATCTGATTCGAGATGATATGTTGTGCTAAACTTTAGATTTGTCAAAAATCCTTTGAACAATCCCTTCCAAAAGTTTTATGTGGACTTGGGTTCTCTGTGAGAAACAATTTCCTTAGGCAAACCATGAAGCATGGAAATTTCCCTCATAGAAATATCATCAATGTTAGTTGCCTTGTGACTTAGCTTCACTAGAACAAAATGAGTAGATTTAGTGAGCTTATCCACCACCACCATGGTGGAATCATGTTGCTTGTGTTGGCATATTTATTATGGGCAGGCAGAAGTCAGAGTATTTGTTTGTCATTGATGACAAGCTCAGATTGACGATGATGAACAAGAGAAAGTGGCAAATCTAGTAGCGCAACGTTGATCGCATGGAAAGATCAGAACCGTAAACTTCAGGAGTCAAGGAAGTAACTCACGGTAGAAAATCCCAAAATGCGATAGATAAGACCATGTCAAAGACTCCATTTTGGAGTTTCGCAGACCGGGAAATTGGATTTTTGGATACCGAGAGTTGGAGGAGTCAAGAGTCAAGACTCTTCATCACAGGAGTCCCAAAGCGCGAAATGCAAAACGCCGGAATCCCAAAACAGGCACATCAACAAAGAGTTTCACAGACCGGGAAATCAGAGTTTTAGATACTGGGAGTTGGAGGAGTCAAGAGTCGAGACTCTTCATCAGAGGAGTCCCGAAGTCACGAAATGAGAAACACCCAAATCCCAAAATAGGCACATCAACAAAGAGTTTCACAGATCGGGAAATCGAAGTTTCGAATACCAGGAGTTGGAGGAGTCAAGAGTCGAGACTCTTCATCACAGGAGTCCCGAAGTCGTGAAATGTGAAACGCCGAAATCCCGAAACATACACATCAACAAAGAGTTTCGCAGACTGGGAAATCATAGTTTCATATATCGGGAGTTGGAGGAGTCAAGAGTCGATACTCTTCATCATAGGAGTCTCGAAGTCACGAAATGCGAAACGCCGAAATCCTGAAATAGGCACATCGACAAAGAGTTTTGCAGATTGGGAAATAACTCCATTTCGGAGTTCCAGATACCGGGAGTTGGAGTGTCGAAACACTTCACCACAGGAATTCTGAAATCGCGAAATGTCGAAATGCGAAATTGTGACATGGAGTTTCAGGGATCGCGACATGGAGTTTCAGAGTTTCGGGGATTGCAACATGGAGCGTCAAAATATCTCATCACAAGAATTGTCGAAATCGCGAAATGCTGAAATGCGAAATTGTGACATGGAGTTTTGGGGATCGCAACATGGATTTTCAGGAATTTGCGACATGTGAAATCACAAAATGCCGAAAGGGACTATTGTGAGTATCAAAGACTTGAAGGGAAAAACGTTGAAATCCTATCAGTCATTCGATTAGAAAAAGAAGGGATCAGATTATGAAGTTTTGTGGACTGTTGATCTGGATCCATTTCGGGGATCGCAACTTGGAGAGTCGAGATGC
The DNA here is from genome assembly GCA_032191745.1 of Picea mariana. Classification (NCBI taxonomy): domain Eukaryota; kingdom Viridiplantae; phylum Streptophyta; class Pinopsida; order Pinales; family Pinaceae; genus Picea; species Picea mariana. The sequence continues at coordinate 522 of JASDQU010249378.1, read as the reverse complement.
TTTGCAACAGGAATTCACGACATGTGAAATCTCAAATTTCCAAAATACGAAATGTGAAATACATTTTGTTTCTTGTAATCCAATGGTGCAAGTGAATTCGAATATGATCGAAGGGCTACTGTTTCACCTCACAGTTAATTGATCAGTTACGATTCAGTTAGCAAAACTAATTCATGATTCTTGATCGGTTGGTGATTTAGTTGTTGAGGCATGGGTGAATAAAAGAAGATATGAGATGACTGAGCCAAGTTGGTTGGTCTGACTAAAAAATGAGTTGAACTGTAGAAAGGTAAAACTACAATATGCACAGTGTGAAGAAAGCTCAGAGATAAGGAACAGAAGCTAAACAGAAGAGAAAAGGTGAAGAGAGCAGAATGTGTACATATCAAAAAGAATGAGAAGGATAGAGAAAGAACAGATAGAAAGAGACAGTAAGTCAAGCCAAGTATGAACAGAGCAGAAGAATAGTGTAGCAGAGAAGAATTGCAGAACAGTGAAGAAGTGGTAAGAATTGATTTATCT
>JASDQU010249376.1:0-13941 GCA_032191745.1 Picea mariana | reverse complement strand
TGTGTGTGTGTATGCCATCGATTTCAAAAAATGGAGTATAATATAAAGGGCCATCCCTAACTAGTTACTACAGTCACACTCATCGATCATATACAAAAATGGGGGCACTGTCCCTATACATGTCATATACAAAAAATATGTGGGCCTCTCCCACATACATTGGATAATACAAAAAGATTGGGCCTCGCTTGTACAAATCATAATCCACCACCTCAAAGGTGGACCGAGTTCAAGAAGTCCCCCAGTTGGAGGCCCACCACCAATAAGAGGCACCCCACCCAGTGGAGGCACTCCACCAACTGGAGGTCTCATTTGTTTGGTCATCTATGCTCCTACCACTGCTGCCCATCATACCAATGGGATCCAATCAGGATCAAGGTCGATGCACAACTCCAAGACCTCCTCATCCTATACCTTGTTCCATCATGCCTCAAGAACTCCACGCAATACCCGGTCAAATCACTGACGAAGGTCATCAAACTTACCTCAGAGCTCTGCATCTCCACCAACGACTCCATCACCTACATGATTAGAGTGTGGCTATTGTGTTATCCCCACCTCTTCCTCCCCATGACACTAATGTTTTCCACCCCTAATAGGTCCCTCATGAGCTCCTGTTGCGGAATCTCTCACCACTAGGACTTCTCAATCTTTCCATCCAATATCTACAAACACAAACATGGTTTCCCATCAGTACTACGTTAGATAATCAAAACCATGCATAAAAAATTAAAAAAACAGTAGCAATATATCAAGAAAAAATAAAACTCACCTCAACTGTCCCACAAGTCCCCAAGGGGGAGGATCATATCAGGGTCATACCGATAGTACATACCAGCATACAGGTACTCTAGCATAACCTTAGGGGTAGGCCTCTAGAACCCCTAAAAATATGTAGTAAAGTAGCACCCCACTAGGCCGCCACCCTCATGAACCAGTATATCATCCCATTTCCTCATGCATGGTAGGAGTTGGTCCTAAGGTCTACACCTGAATGCTAAAGGACAGAGCTAGGCCAACTCAAGTTTTGGAATGATCTGTTTAAATGATTTAGGTTTGTTGGTCAGCTGATAGATGGGTTTCCAAGGACAGGGGTCTAGTCAGAGTGTTGAACAATACCACTATAAGGTTTCCCTCAACTAATGGCATACATTTTTGTGAGAAAATACATGTATGAAGAATAAAACAAGTGAAATATAAACAATCCTACAATGTTACTTGTTGTATGAAATTTCAGAATTGAAATTATATTCCATATCTAAAACATGTATCTTGACACAAATCATCCAAACAAGGTTGTATTACATTGAACTATTTACTGGAAGCAATAGATAAAAATCAAGTTGCATAGGAATAAACAGTTCATTGAGACAATAGATGAAAGGAAAGGAAACTACACATTGAATACATTTCCAACTTGCATCTAGATAAGATTAAATACACAAAATATTTGAGAAGAAAAACACAATCTATCACCAAAACTTATATTCACCAGGTCGGAAGCTTTACACTCTTATGCTTCAAGTCCTAGCCAAAATTATGATGCTTGATCTCCCAAAAACTAAACCCTATTACATTAAAAAATATGTCTATTTATCTCTTTCCTAAGAGGGTTTTGACCATCTATCTAGTATCTAACAAAAAAGTTCAACTTCATGTTACAACTAGACTTTGTATACAACTTGACTGCCACTCCTTAATCACAATTTGTAAACATTTATTTAACTTGAGTGAATCTAGTTTGAAGTATCAGTTTATGACTTAACTTCAACTAAACATTAAAAAAAAATATGGTTCATATCAAAAGAAAATGACCACTTATTACACTTGGTAGCAATATCTTGAACTAAAACAACAAAATTATATAAGTGCAACTATAACTACTGTTGACAACTGAAGCATAACATCTCTTAACAAAAACCTTCGACAGTTCTAGCTAGTAGGCGGCTATGCATAGATTCCCATGAAATACACTCCAACTAGAGACCAAACTGGAATATAGGTGGATCAACTGGAATAAGTTCCAAATCCTTTATCATTTGACAAAAATATTCCTCTTATATGATCTCCTTCAAGAACAAACATGTTTTCTGATGCTTCTTTTGCAGCTTCTGGTACTTTTTCTGTAACCTAGTATGCTGCATTTCTAGATATTGCTTATGTTGCTATAACCTCTAAATTTGCCGCTTCGAAATTTGTACCTGGTGGCAGTCATCTATACCTTTTTCATATTCGACCTTTGGTTTGGTCAAGACCCGTACCTTACTTCTATCCTTTATCCCTTGTTCTTCCTCTATGGAAGATTTGTTGAGGTCAATGGAAAACTTAAGTTTTCTTGGCCTCATCTCATATCTGGGTGCTATCTCGAAATTTTTGTCATGTGTCTCCCCCACAGTTTCCTGCATCTTCAATATTTTTTCTTTAATATTTGGTTTGATATCATGTGAAACCTGCTCAGGAACCAACTCTATATATGTGGTTATGCCATCATATCCCTCCTCAGGGTCTAGGCCAAGGTCTATTGCATTTTGTTCTAAATCCAAGTCTGCAAGGTACTCTCTCTTCACATCAACGTACTTTATCCCTCAGGTCTCCCCTTTATATTTTTCCCTTTCCTTATCCCCTATCATCCTTTTCAATGTGCGGATATCCATCTCCTCCATATTGGAAAACCTAGAGATGTCATCTTTAGTGTCCTCATCCTCAATTACTATGGGTTGTTGGTGTTTAAAAGATGGATTAAACAACGCTTTAGAATTTAGCCTCATTTGATTTATGATCCTGGTTTTTCTGTTAGGTTTATTGGGAATTTCAGGGTTTTGGTTCCCTTTCCTTTTTTTACTCTATTTGGCTTCAGGGGATTCCTTAACCAAGGTTTCTACATGCACAAATTTTGCAGCAACAATCTCGGGACTCTGTTTTTTAGTTTTCTTTTTCCTTCTTATTTTTGTCTTGGGAGTTTTATCTTGCTGCATGGTGGTGGTCACAAGCTCAAATTCAAAATGATTAGGTGACAATGGACTTGGTGGGATGATCTATTCCTCCTCATAGATGATTTTAGGGGCAAAATTTCGCTCATGGGCAAAATTAAGGGGCCTCAAATTTTTTATTGGGCAAATTTTTTGTATTAGAGTGATTTTTTAAAACTTATATCATTATCCCATAATTTATTTTAGGGGAAAAATCGTGTATAGGGTTAGCCCGTGTTTTTAGGAGGGATAGAGGAAAAAAAATTATATTTCCCCCCCTGAAATTTGGAGGGACAATCTTCCATTAGCCAAATTTCTAGAAGTATGGGAATTTTTGATAGCTTCTTCGCCCTGCCATTTGGTAAAATCGAGGTTTATGGTTTAATTCACCCCGATTTTTTGGTATGGGCACTAGGTAGATACAATCTTCCCTTTGCCCAATTTCCAAAGAACAAGGGGCTTTCTAAGAGAATTTTGGCCCTCCAACCTGGTATAAATTGTATGGGATCTGCCCATATATGCATTGGGTTCAAATCAGAGCTTTGTTACTTGTCTAGTTGAAGGTTCATGAGAACTACAGAGTCTAGTGAGTGAAAGGCTATTCTTTATACCATCCCGAAAAACTCTAATTCCCCGAGGCCCGGTTTACCTTTCATATCTTGAATCTTCGTGCTTATTTCCCCTTGACGGAACGGAAAAAATGGAAAGAGTTGCCAATGGTGGAGCCGCTGGTGGAGCTGCCTGTTTAGAGCAACATAAATTAGAATTTGTTACGGTTATCCCAACCTGCTCGGAAGGTGTTGCGCGAGGCTTTGGCGGTGAATAATTACCAGGGTTTCTGTTCGTCTTGATAGGTATTTACCTGGTCCTTCATCTTAGTGTGTTTCCTCATAGCAAATAATTATGAATCATATTGGTAAAATTAGAACAATGCTCTATTTTGTAACTTGACAGTTAGTTCATGGATTTAATATTCTAAAAGCTCAAAGGTTTGGTTTAAAGTAAACTTGCACTTATTGTGTATCTTTTTGAATTCTTTATCTTAAAAGGAAATCACTTACACAACTTAGAAATTCAATGTATTTAATCAAACAATGATACCTTTGAATGAAATTTATGCAATTGATCTGGAGCCTTGTACTACTGCAATTACTATACTATATTCTCAAGGAAATACAAAGCCTCCCTATTAATTAATGTTAGTCTCCCTAGTCTACATATTGCCATGCATTAAAAAAAATCTAGAGACATGAAAAGAGAGTCAAAATTCATTAAAATATCATAATTCTCTCTACTTATTCACAGAACAACTCAATTGTGTACTTGCATTCAGAGAATGAAAGGTCATTTACAGCCACAGTTGGGGAACATTCCCATTACCTCATGTTTCATGTTACATTCCAACCAACCAAGGAATTTAACATTAAAACACACCAGTTTCCAATCTCCAATACCTTTGCTGATTCTGTGCTTGCAGAGGCAGTTAGGGCAGTAACTAAAGCAGTTGTTGTGTTGTTGTACTCACTGCAAATAGATCCTAACATTCTATAGTCATGCCTGCATTTTCCAGTCCAATCTTCACTACTCCTTTAGGGTTCATTTTTTCTCAATCATGCTCCACATTTATATCATGTATTACATCATTCATACATGAACAAGAACCAAATGATTGGCTAGTTTGGCCATGCATTCAACTCCAAGACTCCATGTGACGACGCAAATCCTTACCCCAACTTCAGTAGAGAGGAATCCTAATCTTGTTGGTGATTTACTGGTGGGAAAAGGAATCGTAATCTTTCCACACTTGATTTGGGAGAAGTTCATCTAATTTGGTTTAGGAGACATCATGATTTCTGCTTCTAGTGAATCTAAGCTAATGTTTTTAATAGCCTTTTAACAAAGTTGTTCAAGAGGTGAAAATTGTCATTTATTTGTCTTAAGCTATCAATAACATACAAGCTCAAGTTCAACATCTGAATGATGTAATACAAGATATAAACATAAAAAAAAAACCAAATATGGCCAACTTACTCAAGTTGAGTGAGACAACTCACTTTTCTTCTTCCATTGCCAACCATGTATTTCTCATCATGTTGCAAATTGGACATGACTCTTCCCAAACCTTGGGCAATATTTAGCATGAAACAAGAAAAGTGTTATTGTTGGAACTGCTCCAAGACTCCAGGGTGCTGCTTAAACCGGTACTATCATTAAGAAAAGGCTTGGAAGTTGATTTCTTTTCCATCTCTATGAAATTATTTTGGAAAGGCTTCAAACTACATTCCTTGTACCATGAAAATGTTCGGCCATCAAAATAGGCCACCTATATGATCCTTATTACAACATATTTTCACAAATTCTGATGTGATTGAAGGATCTCAAATATAACTAGGGAACCATGGGTGATACATTACATTACCCCATATTAAATTCCCAAAAGAAAATTGATGCTCTATGGACATGCAATTATAAGAACCTACTAGATATACATGAGTAATTGACATAGAATGTTTTTCATCACCAAAAATGTTGTTTTCTGTAAATTGGCTAAAACTTCTTTGTGTCTTTCCACTTATACCTACATAGATGGATTCTCTGTAGTGTTAACATATTCTCATTCATAGGTAAGAATTCCCATAGATGAGCATGATTACTATGTTTCCTACTAGTATCCTTACTTTCATATACCCATTTTCCATGTTTGAAAATATATATATATATAATTTTCCCCTCCTCTAGTCAAGACTGCAAGCATCAAGAGTTGCATTCATTAAGGTTATTACACTCTTAACTCCTACAATTGTTCTAACAATCTCTTACACCTTCTTTCTTATTTCCTGAAAAATATCTATTCCAGACTTCACCTCATCAAAATTTTGATTGAGGGTTGCATTCTTACCAACTCTAGTGTTACCAAGTACCATGATTGTTCAGGTGAACACTGAAATCAAGGCCCTCCTGCCCAACTACTTCTTTCTTTTCTACAATTGCACTAGCTTTGTTAAAGGTAAGGGATCCAATTTTGCTAGAATTTCTACTTCCTCTTAGTTTCTCAACCAAAACAAAATTGTACAAGACCTATGCAGTGAACACATTGCATGGATTATAAAAATATGTCTCTCTATATACTATATTCCTATATATTTCATAGATGAAAACATTTGAGCATGAGTCCTAGTGATTTCCAAGGATTCATAAGGGAATATTCAACAACTTTCTAAAATGAGTGAGAAATTTATAAGTATAAAACTATGATATATTAAAGATCTTGTCTTATAAATATGGTTAAGCACTTTTCCTACCAAAATCCTCTTGGGAAATGTTCAGATCAATGTTATGTCTTGTGTCCTCTGCTTTATTCAAGGATCTGCACTACCTTGTGTCATTATTAGTGTTATTGTTGGAACTGCTCCAAGACTCCACGGTGCTGCTTAAACTGGTACTTCTATCATCACAGGGAGGATCCAATGTAAAGTTAGCCTTTGCCTCCAGTCCTTTGAGTGCTCTGGATGCACTATCATATGCCCAAATATACCACAGGGATACATACCCAAATTTAAGTCTTCCTATACTTTTGTTCTCCTTATAATAACCCACCTCAAGCTCAACCAATGCCTTTCTTCTTTCTTCCTGTCAACATTTCTCAAATAAAACATCTAGTAAACAGTGCCTAATTTATTTGCACAAGCATTTATGTCCATCATACAACTACCAGCATGACATTTTTACATTTTCTAACAAGAAGTAGCAAAAGTATGTTTCTGTCATACCATCTGCAAGTTCATATATCCTTTGCAACAATAATATGGCCACAGCCGCTGGTTTCGTGTTATACTTAAGGCAAGAATCCAAAAGACCTATTGCTGCCTTTACAATGATTCCTTCACACATACAGAGAAAATATAGCAATGATGTTTATATCACTCAACTAAATCTATAAAATGCTAGGATGTATAAGGAATCTAACTTTGAATGCTTCATATCTTATCAATATCACCTTCACTCTACAAAAGCACCATTAACTCTGACCAATCTCCTTTTCTTCATCACTTGTATCATCTTGTCATCATTCATCAATTATTTTAAAGATATTCATTGTCTCCTCTCAAGGTTCATCCTACAAACCTAAGYTGTTGAAACCTTACCATGAATGTGAGCATGTGCTATGCAGTTTTAAAAACCTGGTCCCTAGTTCCAAACCCTCAATACAACTAGACTGTTACCCGAGTCAATATATGCAATCACTTACATACACTACAAAACAAAACAAAACAAAAAATCTTTGGCCTGATGCAACTTACCTTATCCAGTGAGTGTGGGATAAACCTTGTTAAAAAACTCACAAAACTCCAGATCCTAATTAAAAAAAAAAGAASGTAAATCAAAGGCCTTTGGTTGGGCCATGTTAATCACCAGAATAGGCACAGGTCATGGAGAATTCAAAATTGTAGAAAAGGTCAGTGTAGCAGAATTCATGATACATACAATTAGTTCAATGGATTTAATATTCTAAAAGCTCAAAGGTTTGGTTTAAAGGAAACTTGCACTTATTATGTATCTTTTTGAATGCTTTATCTCAAAAGGAAATCACTTACAAAACTTAGAAATTCAATGTATTTAATCAAACAMTGATACCTTTGAATGAAATTTATGMAATTGATCTGGAGCCCTGTACTGCTGCAATTACTATACTATATGCTCAAGGAAATACAAAGACTCCCTRTTGATTAATGTTAGTCTCCATAGTCTACATATTTCCATGCATTAAAAAAATCTAGAGACATCAAAAGAGAGTCAAAATTCATTGAAATCTCAGAATTCTCTCTACTTATTCACAAAACAACTCAATTGTGTACTTGCATTCAAAGAATGAAAGGTGCTTTACAGCCATAGTTGGGGAACATGCCCATTACCTCATGTTTCATGTTACATTCCAACCAAACAAGGAATTTAACATTAAAACACACCAGTTTCCAATCTCCAATACCTTTGCTGATTTTGTACCTGCAGAGGCAGTTAGGGCAACAACTAAAGCAGTTGTTGTGTTGTTGTACTCACTGCAAATAGATCCTAACAGTCTATAGCCGTGCCTTCATTTTCCAGTCCAATCTTCACAACTCCTTTAGGGTTCCTTTGTTCTCAATCACTCTCCACATTTATATCATGTATTACATCATTCAGACATGAAAAAGAACTAGATGATTGGCTAGTTTGGCAATGAATTCAGCACCAAGAATCCATGTGACGATGCAAAGCCTTACCCCAAATTCAACAGAGAGGAATCCTAATCTTTCTAGTGATTTACTGGTGGGAAAAGGAATCCTAATATTTCCACACTTGATTTGGGAGTAGTTCATTTAATTTGGTTTAGGAGACATCAGGCTTTCTGCTTCTAGTGAATCTGAGGTAATGTTTTTAATAGCCTTTTAACAAAGTTGTTCAAGAGGTGAAAATGGTCATTTATTTGTCTTAAGCTATCAACAACACACAAGCTCAAGTTCAACATCTTAAAGATGTAATACAAGATATAAACATAAAAAAAATAAAAAATATGGACAACTTACTCAAGTTGAGTGAGACAACTCACTTTTCTTCTTCCATTGCCAACCATGTAGTTCTCATCATGTTGCAAACTGGACATGACTCTTCCCAAACCTTGGGCAATATTCAACATGAAACAAGAAAAGTGTTATTGTTGGAACTGCTCCAAGACTCCACGRTGCTGCTTAAACTGGTACTATCATTAAGAAAAGGYSTTTATCATGAAATTATTATGATGCATTATCTTGATGTGAACCCATGTTCTTGTTTTGATTKTGGCTTTTGATTTAAGTTCATTGGCATGTTTCATGTCACACGCTTTGTGTCACCACACAAAGTTCTCTCCCCTCCAACTTTAGTTTTCAACAACTATGTTGAGAAGGAATAATGGAACTAAGGGTGATATGTTAGATAKAAMTTAGGGTGATATTTTGAATGACCATATGATATGATATGCAAATATAAAAAATATAACCACTTAAAACAAGTAGATGTGACATACCTTTACTCTTGGTGAATGTTTTATAGTAAGTATTTGATTTTCATTTTTATGGTGGAATGATTTGCATGTTGTAGGTAAAATGATGGAGTTTGGAAACCTTCTAGTAGGTTGAAATAATGATTTGGAGTTGGATTATTGGTCTCTATGACTTCATGTAGTAAACCCTTTTCTTGATTTGTTTGATTCTATAGGCTGTTGTCATCTGTAAATTCCTGTAGAAGGTGGCGACATTGTAACATCTATAGGTGCATTTTCTTGTTGGGATTGGATAAAGGTGCATATTTATATAGGTTCCTATAGAATCATTGGTTAACATGCTTGTAGAATGAGTCTTCTATAGACTCTTGTAGGAACCTGTAGGTTGACACTTATGAAGGAATATTCTTTTAAACTAAGTGTAAAAAACTATAGATGGACACTTCTGCAGTGTCCAATAGAACTATTCTATTGGTGGATAATCACGTGGATGAGTTGAGGGAGTATGAAGTGAGGTAAACTTTGGATGAATGGGATATGTAAAGTGGTTTTGAGTGGATGGATGGTTGTATATAATGCATGTAAATGGAGTGAATAGTGAATTAGTAGATGTAAATTGTAAGATCGAGGGAATGAATAATAGGTAAAATGGATGGTATAGAAATAGATATGTAATGAATAAAAGGCATGGGTAATTGGAATAAATTCATACTATGCATATAGTGTTGGTGATTGCATCAGGTAAAAGTAATGATAAATTTATTTGATATACCCTAGGCTATCTGCTTTGTCTTGAATACTTGGGATTGACTTTTGAACTATTGAAATGATTATTTCAATAGCTTGGTAATATTGTATGCRTTGATCCTGATTTCTCTTCTGTCACATGTATTACTTTTGTAGGTTGACCATATTTTCAACATTAGGTTGACTAATTTCATGAAGTGTAATAATTAGATTCCCTTGAATATCTATTGGTTGTAACTTTGATTGTATTGTTGTGGTAATGTTGAGTATCTTCATGGAGMATCTCTCTTTTGAACAATTGTTGAGCTGGTTTGTTGTCYTGATGTTGTTGGCATGTTTTACAGGCAGTGTATGCTTGTCATTGATGGCAAGTACAACAWCGATGATGGCTTGAGTTACCAGAAGGATGTGCCAAGCGGGCTCCATAAGTCTTTTGGGAAGACGATGCAGAGCAAGCTCAACAAGATCAGAGTATGTAGTGATGGATCTCATTGAGATTTCCTGATGAACGTCAGATCTGAGCCAAAGGTTCGACCAACGTTGGATCCARGAGAACTTGCACRCTCTTTAACGAGCAAGGTGACATGAGAAACCCCGAAAAATACAAAACAKGCACCTTAACGAAGACTCYGTTTCGGAGTTTTGGTTACCAGGAGATGGAGAAGTCAAGAGTTGAGACTCTCCAACACAGGAGTCCTGAAGTCGCGAAATGCGAAACCCCGAAATTGTGAAACAGGCACATTGCTCGAAGTTTCGGCTACCGGAGTTTCGGATATCGGGAGATAGAGATGTCATGAACTCTCATCATCAGGAGTCCCGAAGTGCCAAAATGTGAAATCCCGAAAACCCGAAACAGACGCACCACTCGAAGTATTGAATATCGAGATTTCAGTTACCGGGAGATGGAGAAGTTAGAGACTCTCATCAATAGGAGTCCCGAAATCGCGAAATGCGAAATGGCGAAATGATCTGAGCTGTTGGTTCGAGGAGATCATGAACCGTTGATCCGACTCCATTTCGAAGTATTGGATACCGGGATTTTGAATACCGAGAGATGTAAATGACAAAGACTCTCATCATAAGGAGTCACGAAGTTGCAAAACCCAAAGTTGTGAAATGATAAAGACTCCATACCGGAGTTTCGGATACCGGGAGTAGGAGGAGTCAAGAGTGAAGACTCTTCATCACAGGAGTCCTGAAATCGTGAAACCCGAAGTCGTGAAATGTCATAGACTACATACCGGAGGTTTGGATACCGAGAGTTGGAGATGTCAAGGTCTTTCACCACAGGAATACCGAAATGCCGATTCGCCAAAATGAAAAATGCTGGAGTACTAGACCGTTGATCTGACTCCATTTTGAAGTTCCGGATACCGTGAGTTGAAGTGTCGAAACACTTCACCACCAAGAGTGCCGAAGTGCCGAAATGTCGAAACACGAAATTGCAAAATGTAGTTTCGACTAAGGCTGCGGTCACAGTCGTTGGTCACATTGTCGAAGAGTTAAGCTCCTGTTTCGGAGTTTAGGGGACCGCAACTTGGAAAGTCGAGAAACCTAACAACAGGATTGCCGAAATGCCAAAATGCGAAACAAGTTTAGGCTCAGCCCGAGGTCACAGCTGTTGGTCACATCGACGGAAGATGGGGGAAGGAGTTAGTGAAGACAAGCTCCTTTTCAGAGTTTCGAGGGTCAGGAAATGGAGAGTACTAAAATCCTCCACCACGTTGATCCCGAAATGCCGAAGAGCGGAATTTCAAAATGAACGCAAGATTTAGAGAAGTTAATCCAACGGTGCAGATGAAACTGAAGAAGATCGGAGGGCTACTATAGCACTTCTCAGTGTAACTGCTAGAAACCACTGATGGTTTCTGCCAGAGGACTCGAAGAGACTTCTGTGTGATTTCCAGTGGAACTGAAGGGTCACAAGGAATCTTTCAGTAGGAGAAAAGATTGTTCGTGGAGGCTATTTACAACTGGAAGAGCATTGGAGTTGTTAACTGCGACAGAGAGGTTGAGGTTGACAACAATAGAAGATGAAGAATCTCAACTGCTGGTGATGCGAAGGAATTTGATCATGACACCCAGTGATGATGGACAGATGGGCTTAACAAACAGAGAAGTTGAAGAGTTTCCATGATGAAAAGGCAGAGCACTCGACATGCAAAGGACGCAAAACCATTGCATAGAGAGCATGCACAAGATGCACAGGGAGTATACGAATGTGGAGAAAAGAAGAGATGGTGTTGTTGCTGTTGTGAGTGATGCATGTGTGAAGACGGAGGTGGAGTGCAGCAGCTGAAATGGACAGAAGACAAAAGGTGCATGGAATGGGAATTTCCCAGAGAGCACAACAGGCAGAAGAACAGAAAGTGAAATGGATGTGTGCAGGAAGACAGTGAGGCAGACAGAGCAGCGGAACCTTGCAGAACAGTGATGAGACTGATAAGTTTTCGTTGAACATTCTATCACTGTAATAACTTTCAGTAACACATATTCATTCATCAGGGTAGTAGGGAGGTGCTAGGGAGGACGGGTGTCCTCAGAGGTTCAAGTGGGTGCTTGAACACAGGGAGTTGTATCTTCCTTCTAGTTGGTTCTAGAGAAACCAGGGAGTTGGTGCTAGAGAAACCAGGGAGTTGGTGATTCCTTCTAGTTGGTTCTAGAGAAACCAGGGAGTTGGTGCTTCCTTCTAGTTGGTGCTTCCTTCTAGTGGGTGCTAGAGAAAACAGAGACTTGGTGCTCTCAACAAGTTACAACTTGCAAAAATAGAGGTTGTAGCCTCACAATGAGTTGGTGCTCATATGTATGATAATGTAAAGAATGTAAATAATACTTATCATATAAAGAAGAAGAGGTTTTTACCCTTTATGGGTTTCCTCGGAAAATATCTGTCTCTGTGTATCTCATATATGTGACCGATGCTGAATGTAACATTGCTTATTTCTATGCATTATTGTGATTATCATTGAGTGCCTTGTAAAGAATTTAAAAGAAGCATAATTGTTTAAGCACAGTAACAAGTAATTCACCCCCTCTCTCAGTTGTCCAACAATTGGTATCAGAGCCAGCCCCTTTTATCTAAGGGCAGATCCTAGAGCTTAAACATGTCAAGCCATGAAGTAAATTCAACCAATAAGGCCCCTCTGTTCAATGGAACAAACTTTGCCTTCTAGAAAGTTAGAATGAGAACCTACATAATGGCTTTAGGTGCAGATGTCTGGGATGTGGTAGACACTGGTTATGTAAAGCCAGTTGTACTAGCTAATAAGGATGACAAGCTAGAATTTAGCTTCAACGCTAAGGCTATGAATGCTATTTTGAGTGGGCTTGTAGAAGAAGAATTCGTTAGGAACTACCAAAGAAATGTGGGACAAACTCATTAGTAGTTATGAAGGTAATGGAAAGGTAAAGGATGCCAAGCTTCAAACCTACAAAATACAGTTTGAACAACTGAAGATGAAGGAAGATGAAACTGTTGGAAAATACTTTCTCAGAGTAGAAGAAATGGTAAATGCAATGAAGGCACTTGGTGAAACAATTGAGGAACCTTCTTTAGTTCAGAAAATCTTGAGATCTCCCAGATAGGTTCAACCTGAAGGTCTCTGCTATAGAAGAACTTAATGATCTAAAAACCTTGGAGTTTGATCAACTTCTAGGAACATTGACTACATATGAAATGAGAATAGTTAAAGATAAAACCACCTCAAGAGAAGCATCATTTAAAGCAGACAAGAATGAGGATTCTGAGCCCGATGAAATTGAAGCAAAATTTGTGAAGAGACCGAAGAAGAGATCGAGAAAATACAAAGGTAAACTGCCTTTCAAATGTTTCAACTGTGGTAGGAGAGGTCATTTTGCAAACAAATGTCCCCACAAAGGAAAGGATCAAACATGTGATGATGAGGAGAAGTACAAACACAAAAATTTCTTTAAAGAGAATAACTTTAAGAAGAAAAGTCTGTGCGTAAACAATGATGATGATCCTTCAGATGATGAAGACAATGACTCCTCTATTGAAGATAAACTAAATGACTTCATACTTATGGCCAAAAAGGATTATGATAATAACAACACAGGGAGTGATGTTAATGAAGAAGAAGCTGTGGTTGACATGGAAGGAGAACTGATCAGTGCACTGGAAGAGATTGACAGACTAAGAATCAAGAACAGAAAGCAAAGACAATTGTTGATACAATTCGAGAAAGA
>JASDQU010249375.1:0-16384 GCA_032191745.1 Picea mariana | reverse complement strand
TCAACAACCCTAATCTTGCCCCCTTTACAAAGTAATTCATTTAAAATTCACTTTTGCACATAAGAAAACCCTAATTTTAGAAGGACGTTACCCCTTTAGGAGACGTTTTTGTTGAAATATTATAACTAAGAAGAATATTCTAATTATAATTGAGTTATTTTTATATAGATCAAATCCCCTTTTGTGGATTGATCATGTCAGGCTTTGTATAAGACCAAATCCCCTTTTGTGGATTGGTCAAACCATAGTTATATGGTGTTGTTTGTAAAGTCGACCCAACTTGGTGAAGAGACACAACCCTAGCACTTCCCAACTAGTATAAATAAGAAAGGATGATGCCTCACTCTTTCACTCACTCATTCACTCAACAAGTGTGCATCTTTTGGAGGTAGCTACAGTTGCAAGAAGAAGGAGAGAGAGGTGCATTGCTCAGTCTTGGATATTCTTGTTGGTTTGGTCTTTTATCTTGGCATTGTATTGGCAATCTATATTAAGGAAGTTTTTGTTGGATTTTCTCCCCCATGAGGGTTTCCCAGGATAAAATGTCGTGTACCTTGTGATTGTGTTTCTCTCAGTGATCCTTCTTATGTTATTATTGTCTAGTAAATTGAAAAGAACTTAATAGTAGTTCTAAATTTAACATGGAATCAAAGCTAAACTGAGTAGAGCATATTTCACTGGGTAACTGAAAACGTCATTGTTGTCGTACAAGAAAATTAGGGCTTTTTGTTGGAAGGGAATTTTTGCCTAAAAACTATCTAGGGAAGTGTGCCCTAGCCTAGCAAACTCATTGGCAGCTTGGGTGCACCCTTTCAGTGGCCAGAGCCTCCGGAAAGTGAAACCCTAGTTTTTTACTGGTACCAGAAAACCAGAACCAGTACCAATCCAGTTTTTCACAGATCAAGTTTTAAGGGGTAAAAATTGGAATTTCTAAAACAGACAGCTCCAGCCTACTTGCTTCAGCTCAACGCATCTAGTCCGTGGATCAGAATTTAAAAATTTGAAGTTTGAAAAATTAGCGTTTCCTCATAAAACCCTATGTTTCAGTTGCAGTTGCAGTATCAGTATCAGTATCAGTTGTAGTGCTAGTTCCTTCATATCAATTGCAGTACCAGCACCAGCCACAGTACCAGTTGTAGTGAAAGCTTTAGGACTGATTGTTATTGTCCTAGTGCACCTTACCTTAGCAAATCTCCAACTAACTTTGCAGCACCCTTGAAGTTTTTAAAGGTTTGGTATCTATTACCGCTGCTACCGGATGGTGCCACTACTTGCAAATACTATCAGAGGTATGTACTTACATATGATTAAACATGATCATTATTTTAAAGGGTACTTGCAGGATCTTTTGTCTAAGAAACAATCATAGATCCAAAAGGATCTCAGATCTATCACATTCAAAGGAATAATGCACCCCAGGTTTGATTATTGTGATATGCATCTATTTGTTATAACCTTATGAACATCTAGGATGTATGATGAAGTTATGACCTTCATACTAACCATTGGTCAAAATTAAAATCAAAGTATTAGAATGATTAAAGAGTTTATTCCCTAACTCAGATTTGTGTCAAAATAGCATATTGTCTTACTTAGTACAGAGGACAGGTTGAAGAAAATACTTGTCATCTTGAGTGAAGGAGACTCAGAAGAAAAACAACAACACTCATTCTTGAGGACAAGACTCCAGGTTCCAGGTTTGATTGATTAAGTTGATAAGATTCAAACTTGCACATGTCAAGTTTGATAGCTACCTCATAGTTGAGATAGCATACTTCGCAGCATGTGAGCATATTAAGATAAATGCTTATTGTAATCATTTACCAAATATAACTAACATCTCCTCCAGGAGAAACTTCTTGTTTTGTCCCCAAGTTACCATGGAGGAATGATTGATCAGAACATTAGAAGATTGTTGCTCTCAGTATTGTATTTCTTACTTTTAACCCTTGTTGTAGGCGGGTCACAAGTGATAACTCTAAAGGAGCCATTGTGACAATTGTTCTTGCTATTGCTTTATTATTATTATAAAGAGTATTATTCTCGTCTGCTATAAAGCTCCAATATGAGCAGGGTGCAAATGTGTTGACCAAGCCTATGTCTCGTGAAAAGTTTGAACAATTTCGAGACAAGCTTGGTATAGTCTGAAAGGACCTCCCTCGAAAGGGGGAGTGATGTTAATGATACTATGGTATCCTGACCAACAGCGGATAGCTCGGTTAGGATTTTATATCCTAGGGGATTGATCATCCCTGGACAGATCCCGAAGGTCCAGTAAGGACGATCTGTCAAAGTACCTGTGCATGTATATGCCAGCCGTGGTCAGTAGTGGTAGCTTCATTAGGATTTTATATCCTAGGGAATCTTTTGATTCCTGGGCAGATCTTGAAGGTCTGGTAAGGACGGTCTATCAGAGTACCGCGTGGTAGCTCCATTAGGATTTTATATCCTAGGGAATCTTATGATTCTTGGGCAGATCCTGAAGGTCTGGTAAGGACGGTCTGTCAGAGTACCACAAAATGTTGTTGTTGCAGCTGCCTCATTTTGTTGCTATATGATGATAATGTTGTTATCTCAGCCTCGTGTTGATGATGTTGTTATCTCAACCTTGTGTTGATGATGTTGTTGTCTCAACCTCGTGTTGATGATCTTGTTATATCAGCCTCGTGTTGTTGATGATGTTGTACCAGCCTCGTGCTGTTGATGTTGGTGTACCAACCTCGTGTTGGTGATATTGTTATTCTAGCTTCATGTTATTGATGTTGATGCTTCAGCTTCATGCTGAAGATGATGACGATGTTGCTACTTCATCTTCATGTTGAATGATGATGCTACTGTTGCCCGCCTATTCAACTATAGGGTCAACTCCATGTACCATGAAGATATGCATCATCAGATGCAAACAAGTCAGAGACTATTTGGTTCTACGGGGTAATTTTTGCTCCAGCACACATTTTTGTAAACGAAATTTTCACACCCCTGCGTGGGTTAATAATGTAATAGGTCTGCATGGATCATAGTTAGGTCAGTTACCTTAGGATTTCTTCATTAGGAGAGTTCCTTTCACTGAGTGTTTTTTATCCTCAGGTTATTAATTTGGCCTAACCAGCCTTATTAATTTCCCTTGAGTTTTTCACTCCCACTATTAATAAATCCTCCAAAGTGGTGAAAGGCGTTCTAATAAGTCACCCTTTGGTAGCTAGTGTTTAGGAATGATGTAAATGACCATGTAAGACAGCTCAAAAAGTTTCGCAGAATTTCGTCGAGTCTAGATAGGTTTTTTTTAATTAATTAAATTTTCCTAAGGTTGGAAATTTAATTAATTAATTTTGATGAAAAATTGTAAAAACTAGGTCCTTGGGCTTTTGATAGGGGTATTTGTGCTCAAAAGAAATGGAATGATACCCCCTACACCCTTGGACCAAGTTTCAACTCAGTCGGACAAGTTTTGCTAGGGTTTTGTCCACATAGGAGTCTTAGTCAGATAAAAGCAATTTTAATTACTAACTCAAGACATGGGAAAAATGTCAATTTTGTAATAATTGAGCAATTAAGGTAAAGTAAAGGTGAATAATGTTAAGAGAGACACCCCCCCAAACCTACCTAACCCCTTCCCAACCTTTACACACCCCCTTTACCCACTTATCATTTAAATCTTCCTTGGGATTTGCGCCCCCCTTGGCGAATGAGTCCCCCTCCCACGTGTGAGTTAATAACTCTCTTTTAAATGAGTTATGGGCCCCTCCTCATGAGGTGCGCCCCTCCTACACCTTCCACGTCCCACTTTAGAGTGTGGCCAACACACTCCAACCACACTCCTCCCACAACCCTCATGCTTCTCCTTGGGAATTGCGCCCCCACTCTCTAGAAAAGTGGAAACATCTCACTTGAAAGCGAAAGTTTGCTTTTAAAGCAAAGCGTGGGCCTCTCCTTGGCCAATGCGCCTTCCTTATGTGGCCAACTCATCCATCCACACTTCCTACCTTCTAAACTCACTCATACCCTAAAAGCAATGCACCTTCCTTGACTGGAGTTCTCTGCTTGGATTTTTGACATTTGTCAAAGATCCAAGAGGGGTTTCTTTGGCATCTCATGCTATAAAAGAGACCCTTCCCTCACTCATTCCAGACCATTCTTCTGAGTATTGTTATGCTACCAAATTCTTGCCATCTCTCTCTCTCTCTCTCTCTCTCTCTCTCTCTCTCTCTCATTGTCACTTTGCTTCACCCATTTGCTCTTGAAGAGCTTGGAGCAACTTTGTTGCTACAACCTCTTCGCCTGGTAATAAAAGAATAGCTTTGGAGGAATCGTGGATCTCAAAGACTTGTCTGGATGCTCCATTTGTTTATGAGGTGATATTGCTCTTTTCTTCGAATATGATTGTGTTATTGGGTAGTTTGTTTGAGTAAAACTTTGTTTTCTTAGCTAGGTTTAGCTAACTTATAGTGCTGGCCTATATGCCTTGTATTTATTAATGATGCTAACTTTGTTGTGTTATTAGTCAATACAATCCATTATCTATTTTGTCTCACATTTTATTTGAAGCTTGCAGGTCATCTCAAAGAGCGTTGTTGGAATAGATCCGAGCAAGGATCTACCCTCATCACTCACTGAAACTTCACAAGTTTTTCTGATTATCTTTATGTTCCTTTCATATTATGATTTTGGGTGCTAACTCATTAGATAGGGCAATATAATCAATTATATTTCTGGTTTTTATATGTAGGAAATTTTTGTTGCAAAACAGAAATTTTCTTAACTTTTGTTGAGTGTGTTGCAGCAAAATCAGCAAGTAATAGCTTGCTGATTTTTGCAGGTTCTCGCCAGGTTAAGGGTGCATGCTGCCCATTTTCAGTCACAACACACCTCCAAGAACCTCCTTTCAAAGTGGTAATCCTATCCTCTTTTTCTTTTCTATCTAAAGCATTGTAAAGCAAGCCCAAAGGAGGGTCCCCAAGTGGCTTGCCTTCTCTTTCTCTTTAGTTTTTCATTTCCAGCGTTAGTTAGTTTCTTCTCTGTTTTTCTTTCATAGTTTAGCTAGCTTAGTTGTGGTATCTTACATGCATGTTAAAAGATAAAATTATCTAGAGTAGATGTCACACAATAAATGCTATCTTAGAGCCTGTGGACGCATAAATAGAATCTTTATTTTTTTTCGTTATTTCATCACATGCAAGTCATTATTTCTCAAGTATTTAATTTTCACACATGCATGCAAACATGGGCAACTTAATGGTTTAAATAATCGTTTTTGAATTCCGCAAGTTATTTCCAGTTCTACACACTTCACATGCAATAATCTCACATTTAAGAGCTTCAATCTTCATAACTTACAATTTCAGTTTTTGGCCCATTTGGCACTTTTGAGCAAGCATTAAGCACTCAATCACTTTAAAATACTTAGCTCATAGGTTTAATAACTTATTATACTTAATAGGGCACCTTTACCAACCATCTTCACCATTTAAAATCGGGTCAGAGGAAGGCAACGGAAGGGTGATAGGCCGAGGACAGTCTTGTGGCGCTTAGCGTCCTCTTCCAGGAGTACTCTTATCTTAGGACTGACCTGTGGAGCTAGGGTGGGCCTCGTTGCCTTACTTCTTGAGCACCCAGCAATTACTTGGTAATTGGGGGAGGAAAGTATTGGGTTGACACTTAGATAGGATTGAATSTCACTTAATAACTTTAATCAATCCTTAATCCACATTTTGGGCAATCTATCGGTAATTTACTTTTACACTTGCAAGCATGTTGATCTCATATCTACATTTACATGCAAGTCATTTTATGAGTTTTGGATTAATCGTCTAAGTGGTTATATCTTTATTTCAGAACACTTTTACTTTTCGAGCACTTTTCATTTATATTGTTGTTCCAAATTAGTGGTGTGATCCCTCAAGAAGTTGCACATCCACCTAGAGGCACTCTCTTGACTGGGTCTTGAGTGATTGTTTATATGCCATTGATAAGCAGTCCAATAGAGTAAGATCTATTGTGAGCATGCTTGGCTTGTTGTGTTTATGGTGGTATCATCTTGAGTATCTTTATTTCCTACACATGCAAGCAACTTGTTAGTATCTATATATTGTCTTGTATCCATTGTATCTAGTTTAGTTTAAACTCTGTATATCTTAGATATTCTTTTTGTATCTTTGTATTTAATTGTATCTAACCGTGTGTAATCTTTGTAATCTTGTAAGTATTTTGTAATTAATCTCCCTTTAACTTAGTTGACCCTTGCCCAATATTAGGCACTAGTCTTAGTTGTCCTAGGAAAAGATTTGATTGTTCATTCTAACTCTTGCATCCTGCATTGTTTCTTAACATCATAGGCTAGATTTCCCTAGACCATTTAACTAATTGAAACCAACTCCTAGAACTTTAAACTCTAAATCTCATCCAGTAACTAGGGTCTACCCCCCCTTGGCTTCCCTAGGAGTCAGCCTAGACGGAAGAGGTTCAAGTCAAAGTGACAGTGTGGACTTTGAACCTAGGCATTGTGCCTCCAAGGACACACTAAGTGAGCAGGACTTAGCTCACGTTTGCAAGTGTGTATAAGGACGGCAGCAACTACTTCAGCTTCATGCTGAATAGATGATGATGATGTTGTTATTTCAGCTTCATGTTGAAGATGATGATGATGTTGCTACTTCAACTTCATGCTGAAGATGATGATGATGATCTTGCTACTTCAACTTCATGTTGAAGATGATGATGATGTTGCTACTTCAGCTTCATGCTGAAGATGATGATGATGATGCTACTTCAGCTTCATGGTGAAGATGATGATGATGTTGCTATTTCAGCTTCATGGTGAAGATGATGCTGATGTTGTTATTTCAGCTTCACGTTGAAGATGATGATGATGTTGCTACTTCAGCTTCATGTTGAAGATGATGATGATATTGCTACTTCAGCTTCATGCTGAAGACGTTGATGATGATGTATCAGTATTGTACTGATTGATGATGTTGTATTAGTGTTATACTAATTGATGTTGATGCAAATAATGATGATGGTGCTACTCCAGCTCCATGCTGTAAAAGATGATGTTGTTGATGATGAGAAAAACTTCCGATGATTTATAGATATGCCAGTCAGTGTTCCAGATGTTGATGATGTTGTTGCCCTCTCTCTCTCCTGATAATGTTGTATTGGGTTATGTCAATAGAATACCCTTCTTGTTAAGGGGGAGTGTTGAAATATTGTAACTACGAAGAATATTCTAATTATAATTGAGTTATTTTTATATAGATCAAATCCTCAAATCCCCTTTTGTGGATTGATCATGTCGGGCTTTGTATAAGACCAAATCCCCTTTTGTGGATTGGTCAAACCATAGTTATATGGTGTTGTTTGTAAAGTCGGCCCTAGGGCTAATTAAAGTGGTTTTAACCACTAGTTGAAGAAGTCGACCCAGCTTGGTGAAGAGACACAACCCTAGCACTTCCCAGCTAGTATAAATAAGAAAGGATGATGCCTCATTCTTTCACTCACTCGTTCACTCAACAAGTGCGCATCTTTTGGAGGTTGCTGCAGTTGCAAGAAGAAGGAGAGAGAGGCACATTGCTCAGTCTTAGATATTCTTGGTGGTTTGGTCTTTTATCTTGGCATTGTATTGGCAATCTATATTAAGGAAATTTTTGTTGGGTTTTCTCCCCCATGAGGGTTTCTCACGATAAAATGTTGTGTACCTTGTGATTTTGTTTCTCTTAGTGATCGTTCTTATGCTATTATTGTCTACTAAATTGAAAAGAACTTAATAGCAGCTCTAAATTTAACAGTTTTGGCATTAGGAGCAAGTCGTCGGTGTAGGAGGAGGGTGTCTAGGCTTACCAAAGCCACATGTCAAGTATCCAAATTACTTCCTTCATGGTCAAAGCCCAATTCTCCTCAAAACGTCCAAGTGCCAATGCATCAATCACACCACCAAACCCTAACCCCTCTAGGTGACATCATGCCTCTAGAAGAGACGTTTTGCCTCTCCTAGGAAAATCGTTTGGCATGTGGGGGCTAGGTTATGTCGTCCAAGTCATCTTTAAGGCCTTCCAAGTTTGATCTCTCTCATCCGGAATGCGGGCCCTTGGCATCCACCTGTGGGCTTCAAGCCCCATGGAAGCCCAAGCTAGGATTGTTCTCCCAAAACTGTACACCAACTAGGTTTGCAAAGACAAATGAGCCGCCCTCCAAGGATCTCAAGTTATAACATCACGATAAGTGAATCCAATCAATAAATAATCCATCTAAGCATGTGCATCAAAGATCACTATATCAAACAATTAATTGCTCAAAGACATTATGCAACTTGTCAAGCTTGAATATGGGAGGATTGACAAGGTGTCCTATTGGGTAGATCTTCTCCTAGGTTAAGGAGAGTTTCCAAGAGATCCCTCTCTAAGCCATGTAAAGTGGATGAAATGGTTGGGTTCAAGACTCAATGGGCATACGGCTCATGACAT
This sequence comes from Picea mariana, assembly GCA_032191745.1. NCBI lineage: Eukaryota > Viridiplantae > Streptophyta > Pinopsida > Pinales > Pinaceae > Picea > Picea mariana. The sequence continues at coordinate 7,925 of JASDQU010249375.1, read as the reverse complement.
ACAAGGGGTCGTAGTGTCTCATTCATGGGTGCCTTTGTAGAGGGTGTGTGGTACCTTCGTCCGCAATGCAATTTTTCCAAGCCCATCGATTGTCTTTTATCATTTCTTTCTTTGCATTTTATTTCAATATAGCATAAGGAGAGATTGAAGTTCATTGCCCTGGCATGGTGACAAGATGATGGCAATGTCACCCACAAACACCTAGTGGAAATGAGAAGGTTGGCTCATGATTAGAACCCCTTTCTCTCAACCATGCAACTAAGAGTCATTGCCCCGGTTTGGTGACCAAATGATGACAATGTCATACCACTAGATATTCATAGACGTGATAGGTCGACTCGTGATGAGACCTCCTATCCTTCAACTAACCTTTTAATCATTCTTTATTATATTGTGGGTCCCCTTTACTCAAAGATAAGTGTTTCATTGCTTTCTTGGGTGATCCCTGGGCGAAGCATCTGGAAGGTTTATACAAGGCTTTTATCTTTTACCCAACATCAACCCCTCTGGGCCTTCAGCCCCTTCTTCCCATAGAATGAAGGACAACCCCTTCTTGGGTCAATACACCCTAAAATCCCAAGAGATAAGGAAATGTAGGGGAATAAAGATGGAAAGTGGTAAGTATGGTCAAGAAGGGTACGATGGCTCATTAAGGGAGTTCCCAGCAGCAAACCCATCCCCAAGGAAAGCCACTTACTAGGGCACAATGTCAACCACCAAGGTGAAGCAGGGCAAAAGGCATAATGTCCAAGCATATATCATGAAATCTAGAGCAATCTAAGATACAACATAATCAAATGGATTATATATTGAAATGATACTCACCATAATACTGACTTGTACCTCATGGAGCAAGGCCTACTGCCTTCCGGAAACCAGCTGGTGTGGTGGATGCCATCTGCAAACCTGTGACCATCTATGGTGGTGAGTGGGTTTTCCATCTGTGCAAAAGGGTATTGCTAGTCATGTAGCCTCTCGGCACTCCATATCTGTAACCTGAGGGCCTCGAGACATAATCTCCTTAGTTATCCACAAAAATGAGGATAACAGGAACTTCTACACAAGTTCAATTTGAACGTGCAAGAAGTAGTTCGAGATTTTCTATTTTCAAAAAGTATTTCTATTTTTGAAAAGTAATTCAATTTTGTAATTCACTTTCGGAAAAAAAATATTATATTTAGCAATTAAGTGTAAAAAGTGTATTTCATGCATGCATGACTTAGACTAGGAGTAATCTTAAAAATAAATTAGGGTTTTGCTCTCAGCTAAAAGTATATAGACAGATCAAGATCGAGAGTTCGCACACAAACAGTTGAACAGTTGAGCAGGTTGAGTGACCAAGAGGCAGCGAGAGAGAGACTTGGGATTCAAAAAGAGATGAATCTAGACAACTTGGTAGGTTGTACAGTACAGATTCGTACAATCGTACGAAACATGTTTGTACAGTCATACGAACAAATCATATAGTCATATGTACAAATCATATGGACAGGCTATGCAGTCCATACAGACATGTCATACTGCTTAGTTCAGGGTGATTTTGTAATTGTGCAGCTGCTAGTTTTAGAAACTTGTGGAGGTTTCCTTGTAAGTTTTTCAAAGGAGTGAAACGTTGATTTTGAAGAAGTAATTACCTTCATATGTGTGAATCTTTTTTTATGTTTCCACTATTTAATTTCCAGCTAGTGTGTGATTGATGCTATGGAATGAAATTTAATTTCAAGATTAATTAAATTCAACAATCTACTTGTCTAATCGAGATCCTAAGGACTTTAGTCACCTAGGCTCAGAATTTTTACAATAAATGCCATTAGATGTAGAGTGGCTGTAGCATTTTTGGAAAGAGGTCACAATAAATAATCTGATAAATATTAAGGGGTTATGGCAATTTCAAAGTTGTTGTTTTAAAAACCCTCACTACATTTTGACCACACATGTCACATGGAGAAGCATACCCTTGATATTTATTTCCTTGCTTTTTTGGTTGCCGCACATATGGAAGCTTATCTCATGGTCAACCAACCAACCACTCATCTAGAAGATGCATCCCACCTTCTTGTGCTATTCTTGGAGGGTGTTGCATAACCAACTCCATTATTGTATTATTGTTTAGTTGTCTCATGGAGTTAGTTACATGAAAGCATTATTGTATTGTTTTCCTTAGATATTTTATTTATTATTATTGGAGAAGAATGTGGATCTCAACAACTCATTGCTACTTTTAGTAAAGAAGTTGAGAAGAATATTTTATTGTTATTTCTTGGAGAACTAATGGATCTATGAAAACAAATACTTCTTTATTGTTGAGGATATAGAGCAGAAACCTATATAAGGGTTTGCTCTCTCCATTTGATGTAAGGTTGGATTTGGGAGAAATCCCTTGGAGCTTATTGGAATATCTATTGGATGTGTTTGGAGTGAAACACTTTGTAGGTGAGGACATCTTCTAAACATTAATGCTATTCTTCTTGCTGGAGTTATCTTGACATATGCTCATGGAATCATGAATTGGCTAACACCCTTCCTTTTTCTTTTATGTTATCAATGGAGTATTGCTTATGATTGCATGTTTCTCTAATCTAGGATGGATGCACATACATATTATTCCCTAATAACCATAATCTTCATGAGTGTTGGAGTTTATCTGCACTAGTAATCTCCTTAGTTATATTTCTGCAGTTTGGGACAGTAAGTAAATCGCTGTTGTAGCTTGTATGTTTCAGCCTCAATGGCCATTAGTCCTCATTAGGATAGACCCCCATTGAGCCTTGATTTGACCCCATTTTCCCAATTGATAAGAAACTAGTTTCCAATCCACTCATCCATCTTATTTTGTAAAACATACCAAATTGTTTTGCTAGAACTTTGCCTTCATTTCACCTTGGACTTTATTGCACAAGTTCTAGTGCTAGTGATCTTATTCTAGAGAAGCCCCCTTGAGCCAAAGGAGAGCCAGCCTAAAGTGTGAAGAGGGTTTGTGAGGTGACATTGGCATCCCTCTTAGTTCCTCCAAGTTCTCACTTGAGATTTAGGACTTTATCTAAAAAAGTGAAGCTTTGAGAGGTAACAGGCTTCATGTAATTTATATTCTTGTTGTACAAGTTTATTCAATTAACGAGAATTCAGAGTAGATATATTGCAGCACCAATGTATATGTTATGAAAATGAAATTACTTGACTAAGATAGCTAAGATTGTGCATGTCAAGTTGAATTCATCGCAATTTGTGTTGTCATTGAACTAATTCCGATAGCGCACTCCCGTATGGATCAAGCCATTTTCCATCCCTCCATTTATTATATATGGAAGATAGTGTGACTTTTCAACCATGCTCATGTACCAAATGATTTGTGCAATATATGTGTTGTTTCCAAAATGTTACTCTTAAAATCCTTCAAATTTAAAGAAGCACAAATGAATAAATTATACGGACTACTAAACACTTACCCAACCACCTGCTGCTTTTATACGCCGTATTTCATCAAGGGAAACTTTGCTATTTCCATATGGGCGATGAGGACTCGTAATCTCCATTGGCTTTCCTGAACGGGAAAGTACCTACAAACATGCCATCCAATCAATAAGAATTGAATTGATCATTCCAAACACTTTGAATTCCAATAAAGCAAACAACTGCTAAAAACAACTTCACCCCAAAAAAATCAATTTTTACCCTAATAGCTCTATACCAATGTTACACCAAGTGTTTGGGATAGGGAGACGCAGAAACAAGGAAATGCATCTAGGGAAATTTTTAGGAAACATCGGGGTCCTTGACATAGGGGACCACGTCCAATGTACTTAAAAAATAAAAATTTAAATAAATGAAAAGCAATGATAAGTCACAAACATGAATAATGAATGTATGTAATAAATATTCACATTTTCTTTAGGGTTGACATTTTGTGTATTTTTTTAAATTTTATTTTACTTTTTCTAAGGCCATTGGGAAAAAATCGTGGGGGTCATCCCAGTCTCCCTCTTTTCAAGGGAGAAAGGATCCCCCACAAAAGGGAAACAACCCCCATTTCTTGGGAAACGACACTCCTATTCCTCCCCAAGCTTCCCCAAAAGGGGGACATGGGAAACATCCCCCCTGGGGGAGCATGTCCCCATGTAACATCGCTTGATACAGATACACGATAATGTCAATAAAAGAATATGACATTGAAATTGGAGTCATTATAGTAGTCCTTCTCCAAAGCTATTCTTAAAACCAAAATTCAAAACCACAGGTAAATTTGGTACAAGATTATCCAGGTAATGAATCAGTCAAGTTGACCTCGGATTTGTCCAGAACATACCACAGAAGAATCACCAATATGTGAAATTATCAATCTGCCACCTCCTACAAACATAACAGTTGCTGTTGAGCCCGAGTCAACCCCATCATTTACTTCTTCAAGCCTGCTACACAGAGTGGGGTCTGACACTCAGAAACATGAGAAATAAATATCAATGGTTTTATATATTTAAACGTTACAAAGGAATTTCCTTAAATAACATTCACAACTTTACAGTAATCTTATCTCTTCAAAAAATACGAAGTACATACAAACCAGGATATCAGCTTCCTATCAGCTTCTATAAAAGCTTTCCTTAATGCCTCCCTTGTAGCACCCAAGTCGTTGGACTCCAAAAGGAAGCCATCTTGTAAAGCTATTGCACATTCTTTGTACAATTCATCCCTGACCATTAATGTCAAGTAAACCATCAGAAGAGATACAAATATAAAATCTAAGTTGATCTGGCCCAGAAGTTGATCAAATTTTTGAGATCCAAAAGTTTAAAGTTTAAACAAGAACCAAGGAAACGGATCAGAAATTAGAACTATATACCAAAAAAAGGCCACCAGTAACGGTCAGCAAGTTTTAGGAAGGAAGAAAGAAAAAGAAGACGTTGTGACTGAAAGAAAGAAAAGACTCGAAGTGTCTGACCTTCCAGTGTACATTTAAGGACAATCTGCTACGATCTCTAAGCAAGCTCATTAATGATCAATAGTAAGGTTGAGTAGGTTTGGATCAGATAATTACACCAAAGTTAGAACAGAGAATTATTATTTTCCAAAGGCACTATTGCATTTATGATCTGCATATCAAATGTCCAATGGAATATGGATGATAAGGGCACACATTGAGATTATTTACTTTTATAGTAATATGTAAACAAAGTTACATTCAGAGTTGTGAGTTGGTCACTGTGAGCCAAATGAGTACAAACTCAATATTTAATGTATGCATGTAATATTTAATTCAATAGCTAGTTTTTTCATATATGGATATATTAAAAGCATTTTCAAAACAATATGTCCAACAGTTCACAACATTATGTTTCAAAGGCTTTGAAATGTTTGCAAAATATATTGTCTCAAAACTTAGAGGTGAAAATCTAGCGTGCTAATTGACCATCAAAATCCCAGTTCAATGCATGGACCAACAATCAGATAGTTCAACTAACCAGAAGGAAAGAGTGAACAGGATTTAAAAGGATTAAGGCAGCGAAGTAGAAACAAATAAATAAAGAAATACGTTATTCAAAATGTAGTCATTGAATTTATTTACAAGGCTTCAAACATACTTATTCAAGTGATTTTTTGAAGATAAACAACAGTAAACGAACAGACTCCACATTCCACTTGTTATGAACCATGCATGTACTTGTAATGGCACCTAATACACACTCTTGTAATGACACTTGTATTTGGAGTTGAAACTCCAACACCCTCCCATGACACAAAATCATTTAACATCTAACACAGACCAACCAACATAAAACCACTAGCACAAAACCCCCCAACCTTTTTCCTAACATTTTGATGAAGAAAATCTCGGAACCAACTATAGCTTTTCTCTTTCTGCATCCACTGGAACTCTTCCATGGTACTCTCCCAACTGGTTTTCCATCATTCTCATATTGAACATAGAACTTGCAACTTGGGCAGGACTATAAACTCACCTAGACAACCACCACTGAACACCCAACACCCACCCAAATGTTTCACTCTAATAGGAGGTCCACTGGAGATTATTTGTCCTAGCTACCTTTTAAGCAATGGAGAACCTTTTCTCCCGCAATAGTCCCAACCAGTTCCTTATTGGAATCATGGGCCATCAGGAAGGGCGTCCCCCTTCCTTGGCCAACTAGCAGAAGAGGATCAATAATCAGTAGCAAGCAAAGCGCTAAAGGGAATAATTACTATGTTAGTTTTCTGATCTATGTCAGCGTCAGTCAGTCACATAATTGTAATAAAGCCTTCGCCAGTATAGTAAGCAAGGCTATGTCTAAATAAAGGGTTAGTCAGTTTGTGTCAGTTATTTGCTACAGGAAACTTCTCTCGCCAGTCTGAATTCGCAAAGAGTCGCAGAAAATAAAAGAAGCAATTACTTTTGTAAGAAGTCATCTTGCATTATTAAAGGGAACCTTTTTCTCTAATACATTTGATGAAGTTCTTCTGAATCTTCTCGTCTCTTCTCTGTGTTTTTGTGTTTTGTTGTGTATGAGTGTGTGAGGTTATTGTGCACCAAAGGAACTGGTGCGCCCTCTCTATTGTTTGCTTGGATACTTGTTGGGCCTGCTTTTTTATGTAGTGCGTCTTGGGTAAACATAGTGCGCCCGGTTGACCACCTATTTCAACTAGGTGTCAACATCATGTATCATGAAGATCTGTACCTGGTGGTATGACAAGTTTGAAGACTTATGGCTCAGCAAGCAATTTTGCCCCCCAACGCTTCTTTCTACGTCCATGGAATGTCTACTCCCCTGTGTGGGATAATTTTGCAATATGTTAGCATGGATCAAGTTTTATTTAGTTGCCTAAGACTTTATCATTAGGGAAGTACTTTCATCGAGTGTTTTTTTTCCTCAGGTAATTAATCTTGCTTTTTAGTGATTTTAATTACTCTTGAGTTTTTCACTCAATAATCCTCCAAAGTGGTGAAAGGCGTTCTAATGATCGAGCCCAGTGGGTGACTAAGGTCTAAATATGTTGTAAATGACCATGCTAGACATCTCCTAGAGTCTTACGGAATTCCGATAGGTTTTGATAGGATTTTTTTTAATAATTAAAATTTTCAGTAAATTGGAAATTTAAATTATTTTTGATGAAAAATGTAAAAATTTGGTCCATATGGATTTTGTATAGGGATATGAGTACTCGAATAAAATGGCTTATGACCCCCTACACCCTTGAACCAAGTTTCAGCTGAATCGGACAAGTTTTGCTAGGTCATTGTCCATGAGGAGTCCAAGTCAATCAAAAGTCAGCAAATAATTGGCTAAGGTAAAATAGCCAAAAAAATGTAAAAATGTCTAAAGTCATGAGAGAGAGTGGGGAAATGATTTCTAATGTATTTTCTAAGTTGGAAGAGTGAAAATCCATTTATAATACCCCCTCATGCCAAATCAACAACCAAAAGTATGTCTCCCTAGTGAAAAGTGTGCCCCCCTTCTTCATGAACTTAGGGGAAAGTAAAACTTAAAGTGAAAAAGCGCCTAAAACCCTACGTGTGCCCTTCCTATAGCCTAGCCTCATGTTTGAAAAAGAGAAAAGGGGTTTTCCCCCTTCACACCTCACCCCTCAAACCTAACTCACTACCAAAACCCTAAAAGTGTGCCCTCCTTGACTTGTTCTCTCTCTCTCTCTCTCTCTCTCTCTCTCTCTCTCTTGTATGGGTGACACTTGTAACTCATCCAAGAGGGGTCTCTCATCTCTCCCTCCTTTAAAAGGAAGCCCTATCTCCTCATTTTGACATCAATTTTCACAACAACTCTATTATGCCAAAATCTCTCTCCACTCTCTCTCATTCTCTCCCATTTTTCTCTTGTAATTTTGGTGCCATTTGGTAACCTTTATTGGAGCTGTTGACCGCCTATTCAGCTAGGGGTCAACTCATGTGCCATGAAGATGCATCACCTGATGCAGATATG